>VZTV01034545.1:0-24839 GCA_013400875.1 Anhinga rufa
TCAGTCATGCAGAACATTGTAGGGTAACAAATACCTGTACCAAGAGCAAACAAAAAATATTGTACCTTACTAAGCAATATATATCTGGAGACCTTGAGCAAGGAGGGAATAATGATAGCCACTAATAACAAACTAACTTTAATTTCTAAGTCAAGGCACTTCCAACAAATGAAGACAGGAACAGATACATTAGATGTGCTCGTCCTGCACTCTGTCTCACCCATGCAGTAGCCAGCAGTGTCTGTATATAAATATTTTGTATGGATAGGTACTCAGCTTCTAGATAGGTAGTGGAGACCTTGTAACTGACAGTCATTAAGGCACCAGAAAATTGCTTTTCTAAATGCAGGTCCACCAGGTTGTATATATGTAGCTGGAACCGAGGGTCTGTGACAAGGAAGAGAAGAGTAGGACTCACATAGCCAGTGTCATTTGGATTGCACTAGAAGATGCATTACAGTGGGCTGCAGCAGGCCTTGGAAGCATACAACTTCTTTCAAGGCTTCACACAGCCTCTATCCAATCTTTGTCCTCCCAAGCTGTCAGTAAGGACAGAAGATAATGAAAGGGGTTAGATCACATATATTTATTTGTTATACCATCACAAAGATTTGTTCTAGTGATTTTGTCTCATTTCTATAGTTTATATAATTTCTCCTTATGCTTTTATGTTGATTTTCAATTATTGCAAAGGCCAAATGGATGCAGTTTCACTGTACTGAAGAACAACACAGACATATATGTAGGGAGGCATAGTTCTGTTCTGGAGAGTTATTCACATACACCAGAATAAGATAATATATGTAAAGCTAAAAGCGATAAAATGGCAGGACAAGGGCAAACATTCATACAAACTAGCTAAGCACACAACTTCTGAGGTTCAGCTTATATTTTTGCTTTTAAAAATAAAATAAAAAATGCCAACTTAGGCTACGTGCCTCTTAAGTGTCCTGTCTTATAAACCTAACAGGAGCAGTGGGACCAGGAAGGAAATGTCATTGTCTGCAGTACCAGGGAACAGGACAGGTGGCAGATCCATTCAAAATTGTCTTCTTGGGTGCCTTAGACCATCTTGGGCACTTTTACAAAATGGGTGTTTGATGTCACTGTTCTAGTACAGGCCAGCTGGGCAAGCAGCCAGAGCAGGAGCAGGTGAAGGTGGGGGAACACAAGGGGAACTGTCCTAACCTGTACTCCTATCACTCACTTGTTGCTGGGCCAGAAGTCACCGCATCTCTCTTTGCTTTCACTTTTCCTCATCTTGTCTATTTTGTTTCCATTTAAGCTCTCTAAGACAATATCTCTTCCTCTGTGCCTGCAATATGCCTAAGGAGGCCTAAATTTGTCTAGAACACCTACATACTGTTGTAATATAAATAATAATAGAAAGAAGAAATACATCCCTAGCCTTCTGCTTCAACAGCCATTTCCCCAGTACAATACTATTAGCAATATTAATTCGAAAGCTGGTTGTTCTTTGGCTCTTGTTTGTTCTGAGTAATGTCTGGCAGGTTTTATATAACCTTGTGAATGTAATGTGGTGTTAACAATTCAATGTGCAGAAGAATTTCCTGTAGTAGAGGATTTATAAAACTGTCATGTTGCTGTGCAGATACCCCCTTCCGGTCAAACGCTGTGTTTGGTGTGATATTTACCACTAAATTAGCAATTGCTAATTGATTATGATAATATTTTTGTTTAAAGAGGCATTTCATTTCACATGAGCTGCCTAGTCTTTTCCAACATTCCTGTAATTGATAGGGAAATTAGAAACATCTTAGAGGCTTATAAATTCAGTGCTCTGTCTCAGTGCTTGAGATGATCCCTTCTTTAATGAAATGTGAATCCTGCAGGATTAGCAGGTAATGAACTTTGTAGTTGTTCATTTCCCTATCCTGTTTTTAAGGTCTGCATTACTGCTTTTAAAATTTATCTGTGGTATCATTATCTAAAACTCAGGGTTTTTCTGTGTACACCTGATCTGGTAAATATTTGAGTTCCATTGCTGCACTTTCAGAATAAAGAACTGTTCTCTCTTTCAAATACTGAAATGTCTCTTCGAAGCCAACTATTAAAGAAACCTGGAGTAACAGCACATGTCCTAGGCAGCCTGTTGAACATATGCTGCCAATATCATACATTAATACTAATCCTGTGTTAGAAAGCAACCATTCCTTGGATGTCATAGTGCCTAACTTTAATGTTAATTGGATTTTTCATATGTATGTAAGCAATTTTCTGAAGGGCTTTAAACTGTAAGCTTTAAACCAGGACTTATGTTTATACTTGTCTCATGTTCTTGGCCAAGTATCTTAAAAACAAAAAACAAACTTAAAGACAATAGCATTTTTCACATGGTTTCCAGATCAGTTACCCAACTGGCTAATGATTTAATGTCTTCTCTTTGTAGACCTTGGCTTGAGTTTTGCAGATGGATGGCAATATAATGGCTAGAATACTGAAGCAATTCTAAGAGCCGTGCAGAGAGTGGCAAATTAATTGTATACATACATGTAAGCTTGTAAGTACGTATACAGAGAAAGAACTTATTCAGAACAATTAGAACTTACATATATTTTATGTCATTTTTAAAAGACTTGAAACATGGACTCTTTGAAATATACTGACTTATAATAACAGAACAAAAATATTTCATTCATAGCCTTCTCACACCATAGTTCTGTGTCTTGTAGGTTTTTAAAATTATCTAAAGAGCAATAAGTGTAAGTGAAATGTCAGAGGAGCCTTCACAGCAACCATCAAAAATTCCATATTAAATACACCATGTATAAACATACACACAATTAAAACATTTTATTTCATTGTTGCAATAACCTTTTCCTCCGAAATTATATGGATTATACACATTATATTCTTCTTAGAGAAAAAGTTCTTTGAGCAAAAGATCCCAGAGGGTGATTTGTCTTCACTCTCCAAGACCCAGCTGAAGAAGAAATACTTCGCAAGTCAATCATCTTGTATGGACATCAAAGTGAAATCAAGAGGGAGAATGAAGTGTAAATCACCACTATCAATTCTGATCTTGTTGCAGCCAAAATCTCCAATGCAAGGTCAATGCAGGGGGAAATTAAAAAGTTTAGATGCTGAAGGTCTTGCTTCCAATAAATAAAATTCCCAGGTGCATATTGGTCCCTTTCCACTATTAATTGAAATTATTGGCATATTACATTGCTCCCACCATGAAGGGTGCATGAAGGGTTTTGAGGAAGGTTAGCTTAGTCTCTGCAGTGCTTTTGCCTGACTATGCTAATATTAACCAGCTCTGCCAAACCATAACATCTCAGGCAGGTCTAAGATAAGCTTGTTTCTGCAAAAACAATCCCAAAATAATTCTGAGCAAATCAATAGCACTTGAAATAGATCAGGAGGATATTAAAACAATTCAGAAATCTCATGTTTAATGAAGATGGGAATGTCTGTATGAATAAAGCATTGAGGAAAGGTGAAGCTATGTTACTGCTCTGGAGCTGCCCTGCAGTAAATGGATAAAGAGGATAGCTTTCAGAGATAAGGCCTGGCATGACACAGGTATCATATCACCCTGTGCCCTTACAGGTCCTAGATTACAAAAGTACTGTAATGTCAGTATTTATGTAAAACAAAAGATATAAGATCACATCACATTCATATAACAAAGTAGTAATAAATCATGAGAGAACAAAACACAGTTGCCACAGCCACTTGAGCTTTTCCCAGCCTACAGCTTCCAGTATATTTTAAAGTTCTTTTTCTTGTTTTATCAAGAAAAAAATCATTCAATACTGCTAAAATTTTGCCATTTGCCAGGTGGTTGATCCAAGATACACTAAGCTATGACAGCTTCTCAGCAGATACCACAAATGGATTGTTAGCTCAAGTTGGAAGGATATTTAATATCTGATTTTTTTAAGGCACTAGCAAGACCCTGAGAATTGCTGAGACAATGCCAGATATCAGTACACAGAAGAAATAAAGCAAAAGGTCCATCCTACTTTACATACTCTGCCATTTAGATAGCTCACACAGAGCTTCATCACAGATCTGAAAACAGGCTTCTGAAAGAGTCACTAAAATTAGACAGAGAGCAATATGAACAGTAAAGCTCTCTTTCAAAAGAGCTACTTGTCATGCAAAATGGAATGGAATGATTTCATCAGCTCACCATAGGCAGAGCTGCAAAAGCGAGCTGTTAGAAAGCTTGGTGAAGGAGATGCTCTGAAGCACGTCTGCGGAACTGCAAAATGTGGTATTGAGAATGCAAGGTACCGGGAATTCAGTTCTAAGACGTGAGTTGCAATGTTGCATTAAAAAGTTATTTGTGGCATGTACTTGAGGCCTTTGTTTTCTGCACAGGTAAACCCTGCATCTTATATTTCCCCACCAATGTGTGTCTTCAGAGGTACCTTTCTACAAGCCAGTCCTGTAGGGAGCAAAGGCAAGCTACCTAAAATTTTGAGATGGCCATTTTAATGCTAGCTAAGTGCTTAATTCACATCCAGGGGAAAGTTACACTCTCACAACCTTGTTTATTATAGGTCCCTGTATCTGCATCCTCTGGCACTCTACAAGCTGGATATATTGTTCACTTTAAACAACTTCTCTGTTCCAAGTCTGTGGTGGGATGCTTTCAAATACTTTTTTTGTGCTTTCAAATCCCATAACATAAAAAGTCCTGGGCACATACTGTGCTATTAATACTAGGAAGATGGAATGCTTCTTGTATAAAGTTGACTTTTTTTAAGTTACCTTTCTTCTATGTTTCTTAGGAAAACGTATATTCTCCAGCAGAAAATATCATCTGATACAGGAGACTGCACTAATCAGGCAGTTTAATTATCAAAATGCAATACCATGGAGAGATATATTTGGCATTTATATGTCTTGTGCTCTAGTTTAAAATGATGGCAGAATTGTGTCCAGAACTTCAATTGCAGCCAAAAGCTATTTTAGTTTTCTCCTAAAAAATTTCTTGCTGAAAACTTGTGTGGCAGACATTTTTAACGATGGTTTCTGATTTTGGTGATTTTATTTTCATTGGTCCAATTTTTTTAAACCACTCTCCATCCCTCCTTACAACTGCTATTCATGAGTGATCTGCATGTGCAAACACTGGACTCAGCATGCCCTTGGCTTGCAAACGAATTTCACAAATGGAAAACTAAAAGAGCAATTTTGTTAAAGCAAAAAAGCTGTCATGCAACAGAAAGTACTTATATTTTAAAAAATCTGTAATTATTTGTTTGATTTCCAAAGCTGACTCATTAACCCACATTAACCATCCAAGGAAAGATGTGCATGTTATAAACCCAAGCTACTGACACTATGCTGATAGCAGAATGAGGACATTTCAAAAATTTTTGCAGTTACAGACTTTAAATACAGAATGGCAAACAGACAAATGTCTCCCTGAGGGGCTTTTAAGAAGCAGAAATCTTAATGAGCTCATCACTTACAAAACCTGAATACCTGCCTGGGGACAGACAATGTGAATGGTAGAGGAATCATATGGTTACGTTTCTCTTCAAGATTAGCATCCAGCTAAGCTCAACTGATGTTTGCTGTTGCACGATGTACCAATGGAAGACTGAGCAAGACAGAGGTTATATTAACCCAAAAGTGACATTTTGTTTTCTAGTCATTCCTGCAAAGGCTGAGAATGCAAACTCTTCAGACAAAGTAGGTTTTCTGCTCCTTTTGCAGTTGTTTATCCTATTTAGTCTTTAACTGCAAATACGGCTTTTCAAAATCGTGGGTGCTTCTGCAGGACCAAAACAAGTAGGTAGTGTTTGGTTCATAAAATTTAATCATGCCTGCTCAGAAATACAACATCCACTAAACCACTGACTTTTATCACCTCTCAAACCCTATAAATGCCCAATATTGACATTTTGGAGCTTGATTCTTCCTGTGGAAGAAAACATAACACAGATTTATTTTTTTCTTACTGGCTTCTGGGAAGTATTTATAAGCACTTAAACATATAAAACTACAAATCTGCATGTGTGTCTCTCTGTTAGAAACTCACTAAATGTCTGTGACAAAAACTGTTTTAAAAACTGTGGTGTTCCCCAAGGGTCTGTACTGGGTCCAATCTTGTTCAGTATATTCCTCAACGACCTGGATGAAGGGATGGAGTGTAACCTCAGCAAGTTGGCCAATGACACCAAGCTGGGAGGAGTGGCTGATACACCAGAAGGCTGTGCTGCCATCCAGTGAGACCTGGACAGGCTGGAGAGCTGGGCTGAGGGGAACCTCATGAAATTCAACAAGAGCCAGTGCAAGGTCCTGCACCTGGGGAGGAACAACCCCAGGCACCAGGACAGGTTGGGGGCTGACCTGCTGGAAAGCAGCTCTGTTGAGAAGGACCTGGGAGTGCTGGTGGACAGCAANCTATAAATATCTGAAGGGTGTCAGGAGGATGGGGCTGGACTCTTTTCAGTGGTGCCCAACAACAGGACAAGGGGCAACAGGCACAAGTTGGAACACAGGAAGTTCCAGCTAAACATGAGGAAAAAATTTCCTGTGCGGGTGCCAGAGCAGTGGCACCGGCTGCCCAGAGAGGCTGTGGAGTCTCCTTCCCTGGAGACATTCAAACCCCACCTGGATGCGTTTCTGTGCCCCCTGCTCTAGGTGTGCCTGCTCACGCAGGGGGGTTGGACAAGATGATCTCCGGAGGTCCCTTCCAACACCTACCATTCTGTGATTCTGTGATTCTGTAATCTGGGATATTTCCAGTGTCCTCAAGTTCTTACCAATCCAGTTATCCTCATAAATGAGATATGTTTTAAAGCTTGTTCTGTGAGCATCCTGCTAAACATCTTTCAAGGACCTGGAAAGAAGTTCCTCCCAGGGCCAGTTTAGCCTGTATGACGTGAGTTGTTTTTGTTTTCTTTTCTTTTTAATTTCTGCTCAGCAATCCAGGGACTCAGTGAGTCACTTGCTCCAAGAGATATTCAAGATGGTACATCAAGCCTGAGTAATTGTTAAATGAATCTTTTTTTCCTAGTAACTGGACTTGGGAAAGGGAAGACTGTCTCCTACAGAAAACAGGGGATGGCCTTGGGGCTTCAATGCAAAATACCAGCTGTGTGTAGCCTTTAGGCCAGGGAAAGGAAGGGGTTTGCCCTTGCCCAAGCTGCTATGCATTAAGGAAAGAAATGTGACTGCACAGAATATGTCTTTCACAGCAACTCTTCTAGCCAGGAGCATGGTAAAATTGCAGCCTAACCATACACCTGGCTCTTTTTCTTCTTCAGCATCACTTACCTGTGGGTAACACAGCAAAGCCAGGACAGACCCACAGCTCAGGATTCAGCGACCAGAATCCTTTTCCTTTTATTTTCATGCTACACATTCTCCTGCTGTCTACTGGCCTTTTATCATAGTAAAGCCCCAGTTAGGCATCTCACCACTGCCCAGACTCACTGTGTGATACCTACCCTCCTTGGGGACTGACATCAGCCAAAGAAGCAGGTGTCTCATCTCCTTGCTAACTTACCATACAGTCAGCATCCCACAGGCACTTCAGGCACCTAGGAGTAAGCAGATGGTCACTGGCTCCCCAGCTTCATGCTACATGATGCAGGAACACTATAGAGATGGCTAGGCTATAGTCTGTAGGTATGGTCAGGGGTCCTGCAGAGGGCTAAAACAGACTGTGGTTTCCATAATATTGCTGTAGTTGTATGGCATAAGTTCAAACTAGGCTCTGTCTACAAAAAGAACCAAACCAGATTATCAAAAAAAAAAAAAAAAAAAAAAAAGCCAACACATGAACACCACTGAATAGGAATTGTTTTACAGTAGCGCTGTCGTCTCTGCTTCTCCAGCCGATTTCTTTGTGACTTCTGGGATTTCCAGCAATATTGCATGTAAACATTTGTTTGTTTGTTTGTTTTTCACACCAGCCTTTCCTACTCTTTTAGCTTTCAAACTCCTTTTATGACCATTTTAATTATATGCTCCAGCTGGGGACCTAAGCTGTCAATGACTAATAACTGGGAGCTGATTTTACATAAACTAGGCAAAAGTCCAGCATGTGACTACCAGTCGTTCTACCAGAGTTCATGACCTGGAGGAGCTCACTGTGTCTCTGCTACTTGTACCTATAGCTCTTCAGTCATTACAGGGCTGAAGGCTGTACTCTAGTACAGGGCAAATCGGCTGCAGCTTGTCTCCCTTCATCCTACTTAGGGCTAAATGGAATAAACCAGCACAACAGGAGTAAATGAGCCATGGCAAAACTGATCTTAACCTCCACACCCCTGATTTGGCAGGCAGGCACTAAGGCAGGAGGCAAGATAATTCCTGTCAGCTCCAGCGGGCTCTGTAATGCAATTTGACAAATCGAATAGATAGCTCTTATTAACGTAACTAAATGAATTATTGTAAATGGGAGAGGTGGACATTGATCTGTCTTCATGTATGCATTCTGCTTTGGAGGATGGGAGATTGGCTTTAAATTCAAACTGCTGCTGCCTGAGGTAGGAAGTCACTGTAATGAATCAGTTCTGCAGTTTCGATATCCCCACACCACCCATTTAACACCCATATCAATAAAGATAAAAGGGAAATATAGAAGAGCACTATGGATACAGAGTTATCAATGTTCATACTTGGACATTCAAGTGAATATTCAGGGCCAGACTTTGCTAAATATGAATGCCTGTTTTGCTTTTCTGGTGATGGAATGTGACTAACAAAGATATGTACACGTCGTCTATTTTGTTGAATGTTATTATCCCAATGAAAGACAAGGATACCCTGATTACATTCCTCAGTAACAGTACTTCCTACATAAAGTGCTTAAATAATATATTTCACATCACATATGGTGCAAATACACAGATAGCTTCCCCAGTCAATACATCCAAGTCCAGGTCTCTAAAACCAGGCACATAAATTCAGAGTCTAAAGAAACATTAATATTCCTGCCACACTATCAGGGCTGTGATACAGGAATATCCAAGTGTCAAAGATGGATATTTGATTTGAAAATATACTTTCTTATGTCTTCATATTCTCCCAAGTCAGGTCTGAGAAAGCTAGAGGGTAGCTTGTGGTCTCCCTCTCCCCTCCTGTCTGTATTCAGAGCCAAAAATCCCACCATGCAGATGCCAAGCACACCTATGCTAGCTGAAGCATAGCATGTGTTGTGGTCTTACCAGGCAGGCAGCTAAACACCACGTAGCCATTTGCTCACCCCCCTACCCCAGTGGGATGGGGGAGACAATTGGGGAAAAAAAAAGTAAATTTGTGGGTTGAGATAAAGACAGTTCAATAGGACAGAAAAGGAAGGGAAAATAATAATAACGATAAAAGAGTATACAAAATAAGTGATGCACAGCGCAATTGCTCGCCACCTGCTGACCAATACCCAGCCTGTTCCCGAGCAGTGGTGTGTGTCCCCAGCCAGCTCCCACCAGCTTATATACTGAGCATCACATCATATGGTGTGGGATATCCCTTTGGCCAGTTTAGGTCAGCTGTCCAGGCTATGCTCCCTCCCGGCTTCTTGTGCACCCAGCAGAGCATGGGGAGCTGAAAACGTCCTTGGCAGTGTAAACACAACTTAGCAACAACTAAAACGTCAGTGTGTTATCAGCATCATTCTCATACTAAATCCAAAACACAGTGCTATACCAGCTACTAGGAAGAAAATTAACTATACCCCAGTGTCGTGGTTTAGCCCGGATCAACAACTACGCACCACGCAGCCACTCGCTCACTCCCCCCCGGTGGGATGGGGGAGAGAATCGGGAGAGTAAAGGTGGGGAAACTCATGGGTTGAGATAAAGACAGTTTAATAGGGAAAGAGCCACGCATGCAAGCAAAGCAAAACAAGGAATTCATTCACTGCTCCCCATGGGCAGGCAGGTGTTCAGCCATCTCCAGGAAAGCAGGGCTCCATCACGCGTAACGGTTCCTTGGGAAAACGAACGCCATCACTCCCAATGTCTCCCACTTCCTTCTTCTTCCCCCAGCTTTATATACCGAGCATGACATCATATGGTGTGGAATATCCCTTTGGTCAGTTGGGGTCAGCTGTCCCGGCTGTGTCCCCTCCCAGGTTCCCGCGTACCCGGCACAGCACGGGAAGCTGAAAAAGTCCTTGACTAGCGTAAGCGCTACTGAGCAACAACCAAAACATCTCCACATTATCACCACTGCTTCAGCACAAATCCAAAACACAGCCCCATACTAGCTACTGCGAAGAAAATTAACTCTATCCCAGCTGAAACCAGGACACCCAGCCCAAACCAGGACAGTATGGAAGACATTCCAGTAATGGCAAAAATAAGCAAAATAGTATAAGCATAATAAAGACTGATTTAGCATGCAGTTAGAAGAGGTCTTCTTGGAACAATGTAATGTGATGGACTTCTGGGAAAGGAGATTAAGCAACTCTTGGCTTTATATACCTATCACTTTCAAGATAGGACTAGCAACATATCTTGCTGAGCCATTGTGCTGAACCTGTGAGATTCTATCAAGTAGTTCAGCTAGGATGCTTCAGCTTTCTGCATCGTGCAGACTGGTGATGTATTTTCTTTTGTCTTCATCCAATAAAACACTTTCCCTGTTCAGCTTTGCAAAAATATTATTTTTTATTCTTACCAAAACAGATAGTTTTAGTTTGATTTTTTATTTATTTTGATTTAGTTAATTTGTCTAACAGTGAGTAGCTGATTTAAAGTACTTCTGGCAATTTTTATAGTTTTTATTCAAGGTTTTTTTAAATCATGCTACCATCACAGTGGAAGACTGTTAGTGCAGACTTCAAGTATGCCAGGTAGAAACAAAATCCATGCCTCACAAGCATTAGGAAAAAAGTGTGACTGGGAGTGTAATATTAGCTCAGATTCCTTTTACTAAAGGTGTATGATTTGAAGGTATCTCATGCATCAGCTCATTGTTATAAGGAAGACTGTCTATACACCAGAACAGAAACCCACTCTTTCACCAGTTTTGAAAGTTCTGGACAACAAGGGTGCATCTAAAGATCTTCCACAGCTTTTTGCCAAAGTGCCCCTTTAAAGACAGAAGTTCTGGTTGCAGAGACAGGGGGCATCACAGCTGTCACAAAAGCACATCTCAGTGCAAAGAGGCCCCTGCTACTACTGACAGTCTCCATTAACCTGCAGGTTTCAGGTAATTTCAGTAGGAAGTTGTGCAGGAAACTTAAGCAGCAGATAACTCTCTGAGAAGAAAGCATTAGTTCCCTCTCTCTTCTTCTGCCTTCCTGTGGAAGGATATTACAATGACCAGTGAAATAAAGAAATTCTCAGGATTATAGTGGCAGAGAAATCCCAGCTTCTCAAAGTGGGTTCATGAAATGAACCTTAGGGTTGTCCTCTCTTCCCTCCTGTTTTGCATTTCTGATATAGGGATAACAGTTCTGTTACTTTGGCAAAGGTACACGTCCCTCTCCCAGTTTGAGAAAAATGTGGCCATTGCCTTTTCAATCCCAGCTATCTTTTGCAGAATGAGTTACTGATATCTGTTTGCTGATCCAATATACTGTGCTATAACACACCAGGGACCTTGGATTACTTCTGACTTCATCTCTGCTTTATGTTCTATAAAGATGCCTGTTCCCTCAACAACCAGTGCTAACAGATATTCCTAAAGTATTGCTGGGCAAATTGCATGGGCTCCAAAATTTAATTAACTGTTCAAGTCAACATATCTCAAATTAGTTTCTAAAATGGGCTTGGGGCAAACATGGTAGCAGATGAATGACGGTGTTCCTTACCGCAGTAAGTCATGAGTATGTACAGCTCAAACAATCCCTGCTCAGGCTGATGGTAAGGTAGAAATTCACTATTCCTAGGGAGGGCATGAAGGGAAAATAAGAAAAAAGAAATCTGAATGTAGCCTCCATTTCAGAAAGTTCTTACACCACTAATCATGGTGTAGACAGGCTATAGCAGGGGAAGGATCTCTATGCCTCCTTCATATCAACATGCATCAGTCTGCTGCTCACCACTGTCAGAAACAGATTTGCCTTTAAGTACTCTGCATGTATTTGTGCATGTGCATACATGTTGTTGTGGTTTAGCCCCAGTCAGCAACCAAGCACCACGCAGCCGCTCGCTCACTCCCCCCTGGTGGGATGGGGGAGAGAATTGGAAGAGTAAAAGTGAGGAAACTCATGGGTTGAGATAAAGACAGTTTAATAGGTAAAGCAAAAGCCGCGCACGCAAGCAAAGCAAAACAAGGAATTCATTCACTGCTTCCCATGGGCAGGCAGGTGTTCAGCCATCTCCAGGAAAGCAGGGCTCCATCACGCGTAACGGTTACTTGGGAAGACAAACGCCATCACTCCCAATGTCCCCCACTTCCTTCTTCTTCCCCCAGCTTTATATGCTGAGCAGGATATCATATGGTGTGGAATATCCCTTTGGTCAGTTGGGGTCAGCTGTCCCGGCCGTGTCCCCTCCCAGCTTCCCGTGCACCCGGCACAGCATGGGGAGCTGAAAAAGTCCTTGACTAGTATAAGCGCTACTTAGCAACAGCTAAAACATCTCTGCATTATCACCACTGCTTCAGCACAAATCCAAAACACAGCCCCATACTAGGTGCTACAAAGAAAATTAACTCTATACCAGCTGAAACCAGGACACATGTATACATGTACATATATGTATCTGTATATATTTTAGCCTGGAAGAAGAGAACCTAATGGGTCTGACTTGGGTTGACACAACCAACACGTTGACCAACCAAACACGTTGAAAAAGAAAAGGTCTACAATTGAAGAAGCTCCAGAGGGCTTGAAACAAGTCCTGAAGACAAAATTCTCCTTCCTCTTAGAGAGGACAGATCAGCTGAGAGAGCAGTCCCCACACCTATACTGGAGGAGGTAAAAAATGGCAATTATTACCTCGTCTCATAAATCAAACCCCCAAAACTCAAATGGGACCCAATCTCTTGCCCTGCGTAATTTCCTTGTATTTTCTGCTTCTTTTCTTTGGGTGACGGGATGTTAACTTTTCCAAATATACCATCTTTCAGTTTTAATTAAATAGAAATATATATACTGTCCATCATTTTTTCCATCTTGCAACCCTGTAATTTTCAGATCACCTGGGAGAGTGAGATCCTGCCATGGTAGCTGCAAACCAATGAGAAGACAGACACATATGAGCCCTTCTGTTTCTGCTGATCAGTTTTTGTTGCTCCTTGAGCAATGAAGTATGGCGTGGAAGTAGCACACAGTAAACTTTCAGTTCAGGCACGGTTAGACTACAAAGCCTGGTGCCTCTGTCTTCTTGCTGGTCTTGTCTCAGAGTTTGGTCAAATGCTTATTTTTCCTAAAACTTTAATAAATCATGGTGTCTTCTCTCCATAGAAAGTAACATCATCCAGAGTTTTTTCTTCTCTTTTCTGAATTTGTAAACCAAGGCCCTAAAGAAGGGAAATGGTCAGTTCTCAATGATTGGTCAGTCCTAAATATCTTGGCCTCCTATTTTTGTCACTCTGTTGCATTCTTCAGATGGTCTTCCCTCTCACTTTGTACATCCCTTCCTTGATTTTGCCACATGCGATCATTTCACCAGTGCATATGGGTTTTGCACTTCAAAGACTGTGTTTATTAAAAAAAAACACATCCTTTCCAAAGCTGAGTCCACTTCATCCTTTCTTTCTAAGCTCTTTTTATACCAAACGCTTTACAAATTAACTATTTCAGACTATGTGTATTTGAGATGTCCCCTAATCTTGAGGTCTGAATTTTCTGAGACTTTATACTAAAGTAGGAATTAAGCTTTGATGTGAAGGGTCTACTCTGGGTGGCCTAAGATGTTTCTGTTTGTCCTCTACTAATGGAGTCACTAGGAAGAGCGAAATCTTACCAGAGGGAGCATGTGATACCTCAACCACTACTACTGTTCACTCTGGAAACAGGAATAAAACTGTGGATTCACCCTCTTCCATCATGCTCTCCTTTTGGAGAGCTGCCATTTTAGGCACAGAGGCCAAGATCTTGGGGTATCTTCATGTCCCAGAAGAATGCTGAGCAGCCATTGAGCAGGACCAAGGAAAGAGGAGGTCCCAGCAGTACTTCTTCTAAAACATAAGTGATGGAGTTTGCTAGAGCTGGTTTTGACTAAGGAATCCAATGGGACACTAACAGTATAGAGATCTTTCACATTCCCAAGTGCTGGAAGATCAAGCAGACAGCAAGACTTTGTCTTAATTGGTGATTGTGTCTGAGTAAAAAAGAGTCGGGTGCTGTCTGCTTTGACTTTGGGCTAATACAAGAGCATGAAAGAGGGAAAGCAGAGACACAGTGGATCTGCAAGACTTTAGATACCTCTCTGATCTGTGGAGACAGATTACTTCCTGATACATTTACAGTGTATTGTGGCAGCAAATCACTTGAGTTCTTCACACTACTGAGTTAAATAAAGGAGTTCTGATCTTATGCTGCATGGTCTGGGTGGTTGTTTTTTTTTTCCTTGACAGCAAAAACATTATTTCAGCAGTAAATTGCATAGGAGACAGTAGTTTTGATGATTTGCTTACTTGGAATAAAAATGCAAAAGCTAGCACATAAAATTTTACTGGCTCTCAATGCCAAGGTCAAACTTAAAGAGCCAAAGGAACAGCACTGGCTTTATTAGCAATCTTTATTGTTCAAAACACTAGAAATTGGGAGAGGAGAGAAGTAATAATCTGTATTTTCACTGGTTTAGAGGGTCCCTTGGAATGAAAGTATTCATATGTATTTTCAATAAAAATCCAGCACTAAGCTCACTGCTGCGCCTAGGGACACAGCATCTGGATAGCATTTCCACTGTGTGCATTCCTCTCACTCATTTTTTCCCCCTGTAAATAATATTCACCATAAAAGGTTATATCTTTCATTTGTCCTTTTGTTTTATGTTTTACTATGTATAACTAATAGTTTAATAAGCCATTAAAGCATATTATTCTTATTATTTAAGCTTCTGGTCCTGTTGGCTGTGTCTCACCTGTTAGGCTTGGGAACGCTTCCAAGCATCTGTGCTCTGCTGCCTGTACCCTTATCAACTCCTGCATATCTATAAGAGCAAGACTCAGGCACACAGCCTTCTTCCCCTCCACCACCCATGGTTTCCACAGAGAGAAAAGCAAATTGCTCAGGATAGGCAGGTGCCATGGCATACTCTTGTCCGAGTCCCATTCCATACAGCTGAGGACCCCATACCCATACCCCGAGATGTACTTCAGTGCATAGCCACCACTCAGTCGTGGTGAGAAAAAGGATGTGCTCATTGACTTTAACCCAAACAGCACATCCTTAAACAGTATGTCCTTTAAAGGCTGGGGAATCTGGTTTCTGTAAGAACCTGTAGCCATTTTACAGCTGCCCAAAGCTTTTGGAGAGCCAGCTGGTGATGTGCCAGGCCTTCCATCTTATTTGAATCATTCCTTCTTACTGAACTGAAAGTGCCAAGTATCTCTAATAACTATCAGTCTCTTAGGTCTTAGCAAAACCCCTCTCAGCAAACTATGGAATAAATGAACATTGCACTTGTTTGGCTTGTCCCCCTGCCAGCCACGGTTCCTTGACCATCGTAACTGTGAGTCCATACCAGAACTATCCTGTAGCTTTCCAACTAGTCAGGCAGTGTGATGAGCAGCAAAGCACTGGCATATTGCTGTCCAAAATAGTGGGATACAACTGCCTGGCAGCTGGAATCCAAAATTCCCAATTCAAAATCTGTTTTCTACCCAAAAAACCCCACAGTCTAATACATTCTACTGTGTGTTCACTAATTGCTTTCAGTTTATCTGTGCATTTCACACAGAAGTATATAAAACCTCATACATCTGCTGTGGCAAATATCTTTCTAGGTATCTGGAACTCTGCCTACTTGCAAATATTTTCCTGGATATTTGCAGGTGTGGTTTAGGTCTAGTGATGCTGAGAGGCTCTGGTTTCTGTCAGGCATGTCAAACCCAGCAGGGATAGTATTTTACCATAGTACAGGACCTGTCAGCAGAAGCTGACAGTTTTTCTATGAGCTGTCATGTATAATTCTTGCAATTAAATAGGTTCAAGGCTGTTTTAGAAGTATATAGGGCTCTTCAAAGGACACGAGTCTGTTGTCCACACTGCCTGTCCTGCAGAAGGGAAGACACCTGAAGGGAAGAGAGTGTCTCTTCCCTTGTACAGAGACTTGGTTCTCTGTGGTGCAGAGCTCCAGAGAGGTTCTGTATGCATGAAGAGAGCAGCTTAGAAAAGCTGTTATTTTCAGTTGTGAAGGGGAAGCAGTTAAAAAGGCAAGACAGAGGCTTTTTCAATGAGAGAGAAACCAGCATAACTTCTGTTCCATTATGATCTAAATGCTGCCCTGGGAGTCTTAGGGTGAGAGTGAGATCATGTGGAAACAGAAGCAGTGCCAGCAGAGAGGAGCATCCCAATATTTCACCCTAGACAACCAGAAAAAGTGATGGATGTTGCACTGACCACAACAGGTTTCCAAAGAACAGCAGTGTCATTACAGCAGGCACGTTTTGCCTCATTCCCAAGGAATAACACAATTAGCTCTGAGGAAAGAAAGCACCCCTCGGTGCAAGTCCATTAGGTGAGATACCTGAGGAAAATGAGGTACAGAAGTATTGCTTTCTCTTTTACTTGCATTTCTATGGATGGATTTATGCTTGTCAGGTAGTCACAAGCTAAGAGAACCTTAAAACATTTCCATGTCTGTCTCAAATAAACAAACAGAATTATATTCTTGGGCAAAATTTTTCCACTTATCTACATTCTGAACTTTTGAACTACTCCCAAGGGGAAGTCTAGACGTAGGTATGGCAATAGTTCTTCATTTATACTGTATTGTTGGGAGCATGACATCATCTTCATGCATTCAGAGATCTAACAAACTTTCAGCAACACCTGTTGCTTTGAATAAGCCTATTTTGAACAATATGATGATATGTAGAGATACTTCAGATAGCCTACACAAATGGGTATGGTAGCAGAAGCAATCTAGGTGTACCTGCACAGTCCACCACCCAAGCTAATGAAACCTGTTGCTGGGGTAAGGTTGCTTTAAGAGGTCATGTTACCTCTAAATTAATTCTCCCTCTGTTAAACCCAGAGCTAAAGCAAGGGCTGTTACCCAAGAAGCAAGACTGTGGTTAGGCAGGGGACAAGGATCCATGGGAGAAATAGTGAGATGAAGCAGCCCACATGGTTGAGTGGAACAGTAGACCTTGCACATGTCCAGCAGGCAAAAAAAAAAAAAATAAAATCTCATGACAGCTCCAAGTGTCTCTCTGCAATATTGAGAAGTAATCATCAGTTCAGAGTACAACCCCTAGAGGATGGAAAATTAAAGTGAAAAATCAGTCCTTACAAAGAGAACATTATGATAAAACTGAGTGTTTAAAGTATAACAAACATATTTAAGAACATAGAAAGGTTCAACTGTGACCAATCAGCCACTGGGAATATTTATACTGGAACAAGTGCACTTAGTTAACAGACTATGGCTACTACCACCCTCACATGTGGTATCTGCAGTACATCACACTAAATTCATTTACAAACCTAATGGGCAGCACCATTGCCATGGACACACATGGCTGAGTGAAAGGAATACGGATCTGAGAGGGTCCAATGAGTGCTTCAAGCAGATACTGTTTGTAAATGCATTAAATAGGGCACAGCAAGAGTTGAAGTAATCTTTGATTTGTTGCTCCTTGGACAGATTTCCTTTCACTGGGTCCACTCTTGAATATGGATGAGAGGATCAAGGAAAGGAAAGGAAAAGGGCTAGTTTATAAAGGCCATGTGTTAACAATTGTTTTCCAGACTCCTTAATATGATGAGATGCCAACTACCAGGCTTTCACATCATCTTATCTTGTTACCCCCTAGTCTTAAACCCCTGAAGCATTAAGTTGCCTGCTTGTAGCATGCACTTCAAAAGGAGATATTTCACAACTCCTCTTAGCATGTGTGCTTCTCAGAATACCAGGATTAACTTCATTGCCAGTGTTCAAAAGTCAAATGCTTTTCCAAAAGCCTATCGTATGAGCCACCTTTACTGAAATGGGGTTTACATGCATCCCATAGCTCTGCCAGATTGAGCAGAAGATATTAGATACACTGATTTGATAGTATCTATCCAGCCAATATAATAATGCCATTTATTGTGCTGTAATACAAAGCTCCTGAATTACTTCAGAATACATAGTCACAACTCACAAGGAAAAAATGCAGAAAAGCATTTTACCTTTAGCTTTTGCAATCTGGTTTCCATTTGTTTTACACAAAGGTTTAGACCCTCTTTTATAGAGAACTATGTACAATGTACCTTTGTAATAAATAGTCTAATCCAACACAGGACATCAACATATGAGACCATCAAATGTGGAGAATCAACTATTTCTCAAGCTTATCATTGTAAAATTCAGGTTGCTATGCACTCATAACGGTAAAATTATTTCATAAACAAATATGTGTCTCCCAAATATTCATGAGGCTATACATACTAAGTATCAAACATATCTGAGAGATCCAGATGGGAGCATTCCTTGAAAATAAAGATGTCTAAGATTTCTTGCATTCATCTTACAGGGGTATTTTTCATATTTAGTGATTTACCCCATTTCCAATCAGAAATTTCTCTCTCACATAAGCTTCTCTGAAGGTCAAACATTAAAAATAAAACTAATCACTCATCCTGATAATATTCAAATATTTGTAGACAATTATCATATTTCTCCAGGTCCCAGGATTATTTTCCTAGCCAGCCATTTTTAACTCTCTGGCTTCCCCTCAAATTTAGTACTGCTTGTCCCCAAGTAGAAACTTAATTTCCTTTAAAATATTACTCTCTGCATTTCAATTCAAAATGGCACTGCCAACGTTAATGTTATCACTAGTTATAGAAATAAGGAATTTCTTCATATTCCATTCATAAACAAAACACAGTTTTATATTATATCATATTCTCACTTGTCATAAAACAGTGGGGCTTCATCGATTCATACCCAGCAAGGACTGCTATAGTTGTTCAAATTTCTTGCTAAAAGAATTGTGGCAACTCTTGCATATTCTAGATTGGAAAAGTACAATTCAGTTCTGTTTTCTGTGTCTAGTACCATTTACATGAGTGAATCTGATCAGAAGCAAAAAGTAAACAATTGAAGTTTATTTCTTATCAGTAAAAAAAAATCAATTATGTGGTTTCGTATATAGTTATGTATATATGCACACACATATACGTATGCACACACATATATATGTATGATCCTAGTCCTGCATTTTTCTTCTGTGTGAATAATTCACTCAACACTGATCAGCAGGCTTTTGTGCTCCAGTAACAACAGCTCCTGTCATTAAGATTTAGGGTGCATGGGGCACTTGTATTGGAATTATAAAATCTATTTCTAAAAGAATGATTGATTCAATTCATTACCAGATTTCAGTATAAAATAAAAACTTTCTGAACCCTAGGAAAAAAAAAGTCACGAGGTAAATCCAAGTGATAAAAAATCTCCTGTATAAATGTTAACAAAATGGACTCAAGATGCGAAATTCACTCTGCATTGCCATGTTGAATACTCTATAAATAAAACATATTTTCTTTTTCACTAAGTAATAATTCAATGTGTTAAAATAATTCAATGTAGCTGAAAATGCTTAAAAGCTGGCTGCAGCAGAGTGCACAGTAAAGGTCCTTATTGACTGATTAGCAATTTGTTTCTACAAACACTGCACAGCAGTTGCCCTACTTTGCAGCAGGCTATTGGAGCCTAATGAAAAATGTGCTTTTTCATTAGAGTTAATGGTCTTGAACAGAAGCCCTATGCTTCTATGAGGCCTTATTCTGTACTTAAATTCTGGATTCGTGTCTGTGATTATAGCTGTTGTCCCTTGCTTGTATAATATACGCACATTGCAGAGTTTCGTATTACAGTGTGAAGTGTGACTCCAGTGCACATGAGGAACAAAATCCATTGCTCTCAGGTGGTGAAGGCACTGTTCTCTGAGACAAGGCAGCAAGTCTGTGTCAGCAGATGGACTGAGGCCTGAATGGCAAAAAGCAGAAACATTTTTTCCTTTAGCTGGGTGTTTTCTGCTTGTGACATTTTGGGCTGTCACTGGACTTTAAAAACTTCAGTGCAGTGGTCTGCTGTATGTGACAGCTGAAGTTAAGAAGTGACATGATAAGGAATTACATGGTAGATGAAGTTCAGGATTAATTAGAGACCACCACGTGGGCTGGGGATTCAGCTGCCTGGGTCAGCACAGAGCTGTGCAAGGTGCAGGCACCAGAGAGGGCAGAGCAGGGCAGCACCGCAGGGAAACCTCTCTGCTGTCACCAGGCACAGAGCACTGGATGCCAGCACAGGTAACAGCAGCCCCTGTTGTACAAATCCACAGTAACAGAAAGCTAAGGATAATCTAAATAGGCAAGTAAAACAGAAAAGGTGCTATTTTACTGTTTAACAGATTAAAACAGAGGCAGAGCTAAGCTAAGCGATCTTCCCAAGACTTATCTGAGCCATCAATAATACTTTCTTCTTCTATCCTAATCTACTCTCCTATCTTAATACTGTTCTCATTTTTGTAATACTAGGGAGCATGTTTCCATGCTATGTCCATGTAAAGCTTGCAAATCAGCTGATCATTTTCATGACACAGTCACATATGCACTAGCATCAAGTTGCTTCTCACAGTCTTGGTCTCTTAGATTTTTTGCATCAGTCATTGCCTGTTTCCAGGTATACCTTAGGAAACACATTGGGCTGATTTTCAGGTGGAGCTGCATGTTTTCCCTCATACGTTATTTCATACCTAATTTGGGGTTAGAGGGATTCAAACTAAGCAGGCAAATCTTTGTGTTTACCTGAGTATGTGAACACATATATGTGTATGTCTACACACACATTACATGGTTTGTGTATACAGCCAGTTGTTTACCTGACTTGGCTTCATGTGCATTGGAGCCAGTTTTCACAGACATCTTTGGTCTATATATGAATAAATTATATGGCACACACATATGCCTGACTTTGAGACTTGCCTTAATTTTCCTTCTGCTTTTCTTACGTCCCTGAGAACTGCAATGCCTAGTTCTTATCCAGTTCTGGTTCATAGTTAAAGTAGAATTCCCAGAAGCTATTATCCTAAACAATAACAGAACTGTCAGTTTTCCTCCATTTCTCCTTTCTCATTTCTTAGGGATGATTTCTGGAGTGTTCTTTATTTTTTTGTCTTCTGTTTATTCTTCATTTTTCTTTCCACTTCTTCAGCTGAAACAGGGCTTGTGATGATAATGACGGTAACAACAGCAGAATTGAATGTGGTGGGTTTTTTGTGCTCTTAAGATTTTGCTTCCTGTAAAAAAATTGCTATTGATTGTTCATCAAGGTGTCTGCAGCAACCCATTATTTATATCCACTCCAGTTCAGACTTTTGGGAGGGAATTACGTAGCTGATGATGTGAACAAGTGTTCTGTATCTGGAAAGTTATTTTTTGATTGCTAAGCTTTCTATAAGAAACTCTTGTACTTTTTGCTAAGAATCAAAAACTTCTGAAGTTAATCTCAATGAAATAAGTATTTGTTTTCTTAAACTAAGAAACATATAAAAGAGAGAGCAGGTCCCTTCCACCATCTGAATGTACTCTGCTCCTCAGTAACTTAACCAATTTCATGGCTACCATCAGGTAGTTACCAGCCCATAAACACAGTCCATATACTCTTAAGTTTGCAAATTACAGAGCAAATATCTACATCTGTTGATATCACATCTCCTTTAGCCCTTGAGTGTGTGGAAACATCCAAAACATCCATTTAACCTAAAATTTTCTCAAGCCTCCAGCTGAAAGTGATGAGTAGTGGTGGCTAAACTGTGGTCAGAAGGCAACTGGCAGTCCAAGGACTACTAATAAGGTATACTGAGCAGTGTAATGTAGCAACTTGTCATTTCTCCACCAGTGAGCCACAAGTGTTTTGGAGGGTTTATAATGACCTGTTGGCCTGGGAACTGATACTTCAGGGCAAGTGCATTCATACTGAACACAAAAATACCCGGACCAAATCACCACACACTGAAAACACAAGCTCCTCAGACCTCTCCATAGGCACTGTTCACTTGCAGTACAGGAGGATACTGCTTTATTCACCATTTTAATAAACTTTACATAATAACCAAAATACAGCAAAACTTCCTCTGAAGCTAGAATGCCCAAATGTCTGGAAGCTCCAGTCTTCTCACCCTGCCACTCAGCATGTTCCCTCTGCTTCAGCTTCCACTCATGGCTTTAATGGCTGGGCATCTTTTTAGAGCAAGAGCCTATACAAATGACATGTCTTAAAAACACACTACAGGCAGTTCACAGACAATCCCATTAGCTGAGAATATAAATTACACTGAGAGAACTGATTTACTCATTCTGATTGCTAAAGTACCACCTTAGCATAGTGCTTCTTAATTTTAATTAGGACAACTGATCTTTATGAAAATTGCATAGGCCAGCTTAGGCTGTGGTGTCTCTGTAGTTTTTATTTACAACCAAAGGGAAATTAGATTTAATTTTTAAAGTCAGTGCATTGCCTACATTTGCTAGCTTACTTGCATGTAAGTTTCCATGCATGGAAATGTGTAGAGCTTTTTACTATCATTGCTTCAGTCACGTTGCACACTGCCTGACAACGTCTCACACAGTTTAATAAACATTAACCTATGGCCTTTAAAGCTATGAATAAAGAATTAGTCACTGGTTCAAATTATTTATGACATAATCACAGGCACAGAGGTCTGAGACATACCAACAGGACTACAAGAAAGAAGTAAGACATGGTTGCAAGGTAAGGCATGTTTATAGGCAGGAGCATGAGTCAACATCTTAATTTGGGGCAAGCAGGAATTAGGAGGTGACTAAGCCATGTCAGTTCTCCCCACTTTTTAACATGAACTGGGGAGGTTCCTGATCAAATATACAAAGTCTTTTCTTGCCCATCCCCACCTCATCAGGTTGAATCTAGTCCCATCCCTGCAAAAAGGGATCCTTTGGGTTGGTTTGGGAAGCATTTTGGTTTTAGTCTAAAAAGAACATGCAAATCTGATTTTTTACATGCTCCCTTTTGGGGTAAAGGGAATACCTATCTTCTACTTCCAGGTAATGCTATTCAGTGTTAAAAAATATTTAAAGTCTTAAAGAGAAATTGAGGGTAGTCATCTTTGCTATCTCTCTTTACTGTCTGTTCAGAGTTACTTCTAAAGCTGAGTTTGCCCAAGCCACCAGGCTTAATCTTCTATGCCTAGGGAATTCTGTATTTCAATAAATTTTATAACTTAAAAAAAATAATACTANCTTTTCTGCCTAATAATTCCCTCAAGAGAAGTTCTACATTTGAAAACACAGCTTTACATTATCTTGAACTCAGCGTGGTTTTTATGCTTCTTGGAGGAGAAGCTCTTCAGCTCTACAATACCTGTTCTTTCAGGGACACATTATCCTCCACACTGACAGCACATGAAATTTATTGTAAGCCGCACATCTCGGAGAAAACTGACATGATAAATATGACTATGCTGCTGCCCTCTCTGAGAATGTAGATGTTTTCTTTGCTTATAAGCTCCATTATTTTAGAAAAAGTGAGAGGAAGAAAAGGCTGTTACTAAATTTTAACCTATTACATTTCCAAAAACTGACATCTAGTTTCATGCTTTCCTGAAAGAATGGGAGTCACAGAATAATCTTCCCAATGGCTAATAGCTGGGCTGGCTTTCTGCAATGAACTCGGCTGACCTTAGAAGAAAAAGCAAATTGCATTATGCCAGACAGAGTCCAGATGCCCTGCCTTTTTCCACAACAACTCTTCCTTACATAGAATCTTAAGGATATGAGGTTGTTAAAGGAAATCCTGGGGAGATTACAGGACATATGATCCTATGTAAAACCTTAAAATATAGAGGAGGAATGAACCCATTGTATTTCTTTTTTACAAGCATATCTGCTGCTTGGTTGATGTTGCTATAATCCATCTTAAATTACTACTGTTAATTCAGTGCATTAGTCATCAATTATTTACAGCTAGACACAGAAGCATTTGTCATAAACTTTAGAAGAAAAGAAGAAAAATGGCTCCTACTAATACTATTGTGTGCTTAATTTTGCCATACAATGTGACCTAAGCCATTAGTCACTGATGTATTTCTTTCTGGAAAGGGCAAAAGATCAGTTATATTGCTTCCCGACAAAATTATAAAATATACTTATTTTCTGCTGCGTAACACAAGTTGACAGTCACAACAGGAGAGGCTTCCTCACACCCTGAATCTGTAACTTTTATCAGAAGACCAGAAAAAGCTGCTTCCTCTGATGTGGTCCTTTTCCCTCTCTCCTGCCTCCCAAAGAGCACATAACAACAATCTGCAAGGAGATGTATATTAAAGGGACTGTCATGCTGGCCAGGAAAAGCCAGCTACTGCATTGTGTGACGCTCTGGATCACAGAGTTGCTGAGACTGAAAGGCACTTCTGGAGGTGTCTAGTCCAAGCCCCAGCTCAAGCAGGGCCAGCTGGAGTAGGTTGCCTAGGACCATGTCCAGTTGGGCTTTGGATATCTCCAGAGATGAAGACTCCACGACCTCTCTGGCAATCTGTGCCAGTGTTTGTCCTCTCCCACTGTAAGGAAAAAAAAAAATAAAATCTCAAGTTTAAATGGGATGTCCTGTATTTCAGTTTGTGCCCATTACCTCTTGTCCTGTCATTGGGCAGCACGGAGATGAGCCTGACTCTTTCTTTACTCTACTCCCCCCACCTCCAAATCAGGTATTTATGCACTTAAAAAGATCTCCTGAGCCTTGTCTTTTCCAGGC
>VZTV01034549.1:0-12435 GCA_013400875.1 Anhinga rufa
GTACATTAAGTTTGCCAATGACACTACATTCGACTCCTGCACCCAGATCATTTATAAAAACATTGAAGAGCACTGGCCCTAAAATTGAGCCCTGAGGAACCCCACTGGTGACCGGCCACCAGTCTGATGTAACCTCATTTACTCTTACTCTTTAAGCCCAACCCATCAGCTAATGGCTCACCCAATGTAATATGGACTTGTCTAGCTGTATGCTGGACATTTTATCCAGAGGGATACTGTAAGAACACCAAAAGCTTTGCTAAAGTACATGCACTTTGCCTTAGCTGACAAAATAGTATGCTTCAAGACAGCCATGGTGCTATTTCCAGCTTAACATAAACATGTACAGAAAGGCTTGATACTAGTCTCCAGATTCGTACATATTTCAAAAGACCCTTGAAAATTAAGAAAGAGGAGTCAATGTATTCTTATACTGCATGCAATAACACATATCAACCAAGGAACAAACTTTGATGATTTGTAGAAGAGATTATGGAAATGCCTGAGACATTCTGGCAAAACACATGTTAGAACCAGTGTTCTGCAGCAGCTGTAGTCAACCAGCTTCCTGTAAAGCCTGCAACAGACTCTGGATTAGTCAAAAAAATTGTTTGCTTCAGAATAACAAAATATTGGAAGAGCCATTGTATAAAAATATTTTCCCTTAGTATCTTATTACTATGTGAGATGGGTAGCTAAGAAACCAATAATATATAAATTTCTGAAAGAGAGGATTGTACATAATACAAAACAAGAAAATTCTCATGCTCTCTGCACTTAAATTATTGTCCAAACAGAAAAAGAGCACGTTCTAACACACATTACACTAGTTGGCAGAAGGCTTGCAATGTGCACATAAACAGAAAATTCATTTCAGGGGCCAAGTACATACTACATCCTTGTAGTGAGACTTACTTAGTATTCTGCAGAAGTTTGCTTAGTGGCCCATTAGAGGTCATTTTAAGATTCAGGTCTATGGTACTGGTTTCCATTTTTCACAGGGAAAACCTCTGAGCAGTAAACTCTTGACATAGCTGACACCAACACTTTGCATTAAAGTAACTTCAACAGGGAAGGTAAAAAAAAGCTGACTGACCAAGAGATAGTCTGCAAAAACATCTCCAGTTGCTAGGAAACAAGTCTCCTCTCTTTCTTAAGAATTACATCTGTATATGACACTGTGCTTGAAAATTTATCAAGGAAGACTAACAGTGCTTCAATGTCCATCCTTTTTGATGTAAGAGACTGCTACCACAACAAGGTGGCCAAGAGATCACTGTTAAGGAAGAACTCTAAGAAGGCTTGCTTACTCAACATCAGAACAAAGTCATCTACCCAGGTGAAGCATGCTATTCACGGGCATGTCAGTAACAGTTTTTAGTGCCCACACGCATTCAAAACAGTTCTGTAGTCCCAAGAGCCAAGCAGCTCTTGGCTCAAAGAATAATGAATTTTTTTTTTCAGGTCCATGAGAAGAATAAAAGGAATACTAGGAAAAACAAAGATACTCTATCTGCTATAAGAATAATTTAGATTCCTCATTTCTTATTACACAGCTAGACATACACTTAGTAATTGCCCAAATGAAGTTTTTACTGACATATCAGAGCCAGCTAGTCATGAAATAGGAAATGTTTTAAGAGTACCTGCAGTCAGCCAAATTCAATGTTTTCAGGATCAACAGCCACACTGTTATCTTTAAGCATGAATGAGAGCCTTGCTAATGAAATACAGGAGGTGGGCTCACTGCTGGTATGGACAAGATGGTCTTGACTTGCTTCAATCTTTGGGAGTGCCCAGTAAGCATGTGCACCCCCTCCTCCCCCAAGGGTGGAAGGTCTGTGCCCCTTGACCAATTCCTCCATACCTAAGCGAGTATGTACCGAACTCTGCAAAGGAGGCAAATGACAAACTGAGTTCCTGCAGCATGCAGATGTAAGTGATGAAGGTTGGAGCAAAATTCAGGTATCTGGCTAGAGATTTATTTCTATCTTAGCACTTAGTTTTCCTCTGAAGTGTCTGTTCTTTTCCAGGTTGTTTCCTGCCGGCAACAACCTCCATCTCCCTGAAAAGGGAACAAAAACTCATTTTGCTGCCTATTCCTCAGAAGAGTTGTTTTCCCCTCAGAGAACCTAAGTTTGTACGCAGTCCTAAATCCGCTATGTTTCCAAACATGTCCATGAACATATTTTCTGGTTCCTTCTCTTCCTAGACCTCCTGCTGTTGTGTATTCTGTCCCAGTGTTCTACCAAGCATCTCAAGACTAAAACAGCTTGCTGTAAAAAAAATCAATGCAAAGACACCCTGCAACCCTTCCCTCCTCCAAACCCTTTAGAGGGGTAAAGGGTCAGTGTGGTTTCAAAGTCAGCACATATCTAAAGGGCTCTCTTATCTGAGGACCAAAATGGATAAGAGATTCCCCTCTCACCCGAAACACTTGCAATATAAGACCAATTTAAGTTATACCACAATATTGTGAATACAGCCTTTATAAAGCATGGATGGCACTAAGGCATGAAAAGACCTTATAGTCACGATGAGAAATGTTCAAGAGAAACAGCATCTTGGGTGAGCATTTCCACTGGAAGTACCTCTGAAACAGGCCAACAATGTGCTAAAGTGCAGTAAAGCACATTAAGTATGGATGAACACTGAAATCTGTATATTTTACAATAGCAGTGAGGTGGAGAGTTCTCCCAGCTTTTCTACAAATCAACTCATGTCATTAGAGACATACCAAGATGTTGGTATTCATCTGCTGCACACAGCAACAAGCTCACCCTAACCTCTTTGTTCTTCCTGAATGATACTATTTGTTAAGCCAAAGAAAAAAAATTATCGAAATAAGAATATTAAGCTTCCGTAGGCTTAGAAGAATGTCAGAGGTGAAAACCGCTGAACAGCATCTATCATGTTCACTTTGGGATGCTCATATCATTTGGTCACGTAAAAGATACAAGCAGCAATGATTTTTTGGTGGTACTTTCATCAATCAAATATTCATGCCCAAAACAACTATCTTGAGCCAGCTGACAGTACCGAACAGCAATAACCACCCTAGACACCTGGCAGTTTAATTTATTAACAGCCATAGAAGCAGCAGACAGAACCCAAGATGGTATGAAACCTTTCCTGGAACAAATTTTGTAAGCCATATTTACAGTTGATGTCTGTTCCTTTTCAGGGCCAGTGCATTAAAAAAACAACTTAAAAATTAAGAACTCTCATCAAGAGAGATAGGAACATGTCACATCTTCAGGATCTTCGATTCAAGTAAGCATCTGATGATCATTAACATGAACTACCAGTTCACAAAAAAAGCCCCAGCTGGGCACATTGAGCTACTATCACATCTGGCTTATCAGTGTCCCACAACAGCAAAAACTAGAAATGCTTTTCAGAGACACTACAAAAAGCCAAAATGCATTAAATACAAGCTATTCCAAGAAACTACATTTTAGATGACTGAAATAGCATCTACAACAATGCTTCAGAAGACACTATAGAACTGATGTACTGAAGAATAAAATGGCAGTTTGACTAAAAACTGAAAAACCATTGTGCTAGAACTCTTCCTGCAGCCCTTACTCAACATGTCTACAGCAGAACTGTCATCCCTGCTGTGACCTGCAGAAAGTTCATTTTGATTCCTGCTACTTCTATCAAATGGAGCCTGGTAGTCAAAAGAGAGTATCACACAGATCAAAAGAAATGACACAAGTAAAAGAAGGAAGACAAAGCTGGTGTGATGGGTTGACCCTGGTTGGATGCCAGGTGCCCACCAAAGCCGCTCTCTCACTCCCCTCCTCAGCTGGGCAGGGGAAAGAAAATATAACAAAAGGCTCATGGGTTGAGATAAGGACAGGGACTCGCCAATTACTGTCACAGGTAAAACAGACTCAACTTGTGGAAATTAGTTTAATTTATTAACAATCAAATCAGAGCAGGATAATGAGAAAATAAAACCAAATCTGAAAAAACCCACCTTCCTCCCACCCCTCCCTTCTTCCCAAGCTCAGCTTCACTCCTGATTTTCTCTGCCTCCTCCCCCTGGCACAGCACAGGGGGATGGGGAATAGGGGTTGCAGTCAGTCCATCAAATGTTGTCTATGCCACTCCTTCCTCCTCAGGGGGAGGACTCCTCACACTCTTCCCCTGCTCCAGTGTGGGGTCCCTCCCACGGGAGACAGTCCTCCACAAACATCTCCAACGTGGGTCCTTCCCACGGGCTGAACTTCTTCATGAACTGCTCCAGCGNTCCACTGTGGACCTCCAGAGGCTGCAGGGGTACAGCCTGCCTCACCATGGTCTTCACCACAGGCTGCACCTCCTCCCCCTCCCTCACTGACCTTGGTCTTTAAGTTTTCATTTTGCCTTGCACTAGAGCATAGGGTACACAAGTCTGGCACATTTACTTTGCCTTCTGAGAAAAAGAGTAAACTTTACATACGCCCTCAATCTTCTCTCTTCCTGTAACATTTTGGAGTTATGACTCACAGTGCCTCATGATATGCATTATTTTGACTTCTTTGAAATGTTATTAAATAGCTGGCAACAATTAAAGGAGACTGAATCCTGTGCCCTACGTAGTCTTTCCCAGTCTTATGTTCTCTCCTACAATCTCCTGCAAATCTTCCAATACCTTTTCAAAATGCTATTATTCTCCCAAGAGACTAATAAGAACAAAACCAACCAAATAAAAACCCCTCCATCCTCTGTAATGTAAGGGCACAGGATTATTTAATTACTGAAGCATTACTTATGTATTTATACATAATTGTATAAATTGTATGTATATTATGGTATTTGTATAGCAAATATATAGCTATATATTTGTATAGTATATGTAGCTATTAAATATCCCCATTCCCTCTCTTGCTATTTTCCCATTTCTATTACTACTAACACTACTACTTTAAATTTACCACTTTCACAGTATTTGCTGCAAACCAGAACAGCAGGAACAGGAGAGCACTCTCACATGGTGAGAGTGTCTTTCAACATGTCTTTCTACATGTTGACAGATACTACACAAGCTCTACTACTACCTACTGTTCCCTGCATTATCAATTGAAAGCACTCAACCAGTACCTAAAACATATTGCTTGGATGACACATTCAGATAGCTTGGAGAGCTCATAGAAAGATCTTTTAGATATGTCTAAGCAGCTATGTTGCATGTCAACAGGCCACAAGGACGACACTTTTCTCAGTTTATCTGCTCTTCGATACTCTCAAAGCAAGCAAAAAGCCAAGCCAAAGGTTGCCAAGACGGCCACAAGAGCAAGACACTTGGTAAGAAGTGACATTTTAGGCCAATATTTGGCTTCTTAGAACTACCCTTTATTTAAAAGGTCTAACTCTTTACCTTCTGATTTACTTGAGAAACCTTCCTTTGACAGGCTGGTCTACCAAGGGATTCCAAAGTCACATTCAGACTGTTTAAGCCTGCCTGTGACTACTCTAGACTACGAGAATGCACTTTTGCAGTTACAAAATTTCCAGAAGAGCTCCAACGATTGTCCTGTTGCCTCTGCTTCCATCAAATGGAAGAAACACCAGTGAGGACAACTCTTCTGGGCACGTGTTCAGATCTGGCTAAACAGACAAATATGTACTAAATAAAGAACACCAAGAAATCAATTCAACATGGTCAGAGATGCATTAGTCAGTCTGCCAGCAGAAACTTCAACCCAAATTAAAAGCCAAAGGACTGAACAAACTAGTTCTATTATCACTGAAGTCAGAGGTAGTCTGAACTATGTCAGGGTCCTCCGGCACAAGAACAAAGCAGCATAGCAGCATTTAATAATAGACCCATTGATAAAACCAGTCACTTGTGTAACAAGAAAATTAATCTATAATGGAGTCCACACAGATACATATGAGAAAATTGCTCCTACTGAAATTCACAGTAGTCCTCCAGAACAGCTCTTTGCTTGCCACAGGTAAAGGGGGTTTGCAAAACTCACTATTAGCCCTCACTGGTATAGCAGTCTCCAAATAAGGTATTCTTCAATACCTGAAGGTTTTCAGTAAAATGGACCAATTTTGAAATGCAACTCCTTCTGAGCAGAAATACACTAAGAGCCACAATTGTGCAACTGGATGGCCTAACAATACTATAAATGAAAGGCTCCAAGACAGGACATTAGTATGGAACACAGCTCTCAAGACATGCTGGAGATGGGATTAAATGCTGTTTGGAGTTCAAATGTTTCTGCCGTACTACAGAATACCTGAAGTGAAGGCTAGGAAAGACTGCAGTCCACCCTTGACTGCTTTTTTCCAATGCTTTCTAGCACAGGGAAGCAACATATCCTCTCAATAACCTTAATGTGTTTCTCATTTATTTATTAAAAAGTACTAACAAACTCAAAGAGAGGCTACCCAAAGCCACAAAGAAGGATTCTGCTATGGAAGAGAGCTTGACTTTAAAGGAGCACAAAAAAGCATTTTATTTTTAAGAAAGTATTTTAAGCTCTTTTTCCCCTGCTATATTATTTTTAACTTTAGATTACCACTGAGGGAAACTGCAGTCTTGTGTACTGTTAATGGAACAGTTAAAACAAATAGCCTGCAAGTACTTAATAATACCACTAATAGAGAGGAGAAAAATTCAGTGAGTGAAAGAATAGAGTTTAAGAGAAGACATTCAAAAAGTATATAAAGTGACACTAAAAACTCATTTTCCTCACCTCCTCAGCATTTTCTGATTCAAGATTTTATTTCCACAGTCTAAACACAACAAGCTTCCCAGCCCAGAGTTTAATAAAAGTAAACCTCCACACTAATGTCACCCCTCCACATGCATCTTTTATGCCTCAGAAAGGTGTTGGCATACGCAGTTTGCCCCTGTGAAGCATTCAGGAAAACATTTAAAAGGACAGAGTTAAAGAACAAAACCACCTCGGGGAGCAAAATTTCTGTATTTTTATGATGGAAAAAAGAAATAATTCCTTTTAAAAACAGAGTTTCAAAATATTCGAACCAATGGGTAGTATAGCCCAAGCAGAGATGCATTAGCAAGGACACATTATTCAGAGTGCAAGACAGTTTCATCATAAATATCGTTTAGCAACATATGAATACTACTGCACAATGCAATTTACAATACAACTCTCTTCTCACTTCAGATCACTGGTTCCCCACCAAAATTCTGCCAAGTATTTCTTAATAACCACATATAATCTCTAAAATCACGTTCTTACCTTCCTCCGTTTCTACTGGCTGCTGGGATAGAATTTTAAGAAGAACTGGATTTTTCCATACTCCTTCCCTTGTGATATCCACCAATACTTGGAGGTTGTTATTCCCAAATTCCAGTAAAGCATCATGTGAGTCCTACAAAATGTTAAAAAAAGTCATTAAAAGTCTTTGCTAACAATTAAACCAATGTAATTTTATATTATCTGTCATAATACTTGACTGTATTATAATAATTTCCCACCATTCTTCGAAGTAATTTCTGTTTTGACATGTCTGCATTGGGATTTTAACAGTACAACATCCTTTCACTTCTCTAATCCCACAGCAAAACTCGCCAATTTCAAAGTACTGAAAGTTAACAAATGGCTTGGCTCAAAAAACGTACTCTGCAGTTGTAACTCTTCTGCAGTTTTTATGTTTCTTCATGTACATGTGTACATAAATAAAATTACAGAACATATTGTGTACAAGACAAAGGATGATTTTGTATCAAAGCATCTAGTGTCATTTAAGAAACCAGAATGAAGACTAAATCGTTTTCAAAATGAATAACAGAATGCCTGAAGTATAAAATTTTACATTTAGTGTTAACACTAGTGAGATGAGCCAGTAAATTCACTTCTCTGAGAATTATTAAAGCTATCACTCCCTAATCTGAGAGTGACACGGGGGGAGCATCCTTAAGAGAGTCTAGCGGAGAGCTACGACAATGATCAGGGGACTAGAGCATCTCCCTTATGATGAAAGGCTGAGAGATTTGGGTCTGTTCAGCCTGGAGAAGAGAAGACTGAGGGGGAGCTCATCAGTGCTTATCAGTATTTGAAGGGCGGGTGTCAGGAGGATGGGACTGGGCTCTTCTCAGCAGTGCCCGACGACAGGACAAGGGGCAACGGGCATAAATTGGAACATGGGAAGTTCACCTGAACATGAGGAAAAACGTTTTCACTGTGAGGGTGCCAGAGCAGTGGCCCAGGCTGCCCAGAGAGGATGTGGAGTCTCCTTCCCTGGAGACATTCAAACACTGCCTGGACGCGGTCCTGTGTTCACGCAGGGGGGCTGGACGGGGGCATCTCCAGAGGTCCCTTCCAACCCCTACCATGCTGTGATTCTGGGATTAAGCTACATAAGAAGCAGTACAATGGGAGAAGCTCAGCACAGACTCTCATCTACCAGAAGGGTGAGGTGGGGTCATATGAAGATGTAGGTTTCCTGGTTGTCAGAGAGGCAAGAAGTCTCAGGGAACTTAAGAAAGAGCATCATATACACAGCAGAGAATGGTGTACAACACTCGCAATACAGACCAAACTGGATCATGAATAATTTCCTTTATTAATATGAAAACATCCTTCTACTGGATACAGATACACCATTTCCTTAGCAACTAATCTAGATCCAGGTATTTCCAATCCTGACAGTTTTGAAGCTGTGAAGGCTGACCCAGCGACCCTCCACACCGAACAGGTTTCCAGCTGAAGTTCATCCACCAAACCTGTATACCTAGCACAACACTCCGAGTGATCAGGGTCTTATCACCTCTTCTAATTCTGGAAATCTGAGGAGTGAGGGGAGGGGAAGAGACATTACATGTGGAAAGAAGCCTAGAGTTTAGCACAGAAGAAAAGCAACTGGAAACAGATTCCAGCACTTAGTGTCCCTAGCAGGAAAACCAATCTAGGGTGACTTGCACTGAAAGAATTAAAATACCACCACACAGAATTTTCTAATGCTGACAAATTGAAGCCAACTAACCGTAGGCAATTTGTGGCTATGTGTTCAGTAAAAACGCTTCTCACATCAGTCACAACACATCTTTAGTTTAAGAATTAGTTTGATATGTGACAACGTTCCCTAGTTCTAGTGAGCTGTGTTTGAAGTTGACAGTACTTTTAACACTATTATTAACCTCAGGTTTGCTTTCGATAGCCTCTGTTGTATCCTCTGTATAAACCAGAATCAATTCCATGTTCTGAATTATCAGAATTAAATGGGGCTAATGCTATGACCACTGGGAATTCCAGAGTAATCAGAGCCTTGCATCATGGGCTGTCAAAAGACAGCAATAAACTGCTTTCCGCATCGCAACGCACAAGACTTGTTTTTCAAGTTTCTGGGTTATCTCCTACAACCAACTGAATCTGCTATCAAAATACTCAACTTGCCCATTAGCCATTCACAGTAAAAGGCATTTAATGATTAGATGCTGTTTAATAAATTAGATATTGCTGTTCAAGATCAGATCTCAGATGCTAATTTCAGACCAGCTTTGCTATTTAGATATAACTATCTATTTGCTTTCTAATACTGCAGCAAAATAGATCTCTGCACAGGAGAACTCAGATTTCTCTCTTGGGTGAAGCATCCACCCACTAAGGAGTGAAGCTTTATTCCCAGCAAAAGATTCACGACGGGAAAATTACATTCTTGCAACAAAGGTTTCATTTACATTTATCCATAGCTGTCATTAAGTAATAGTCTCAGAAGTTTAACAGACTCCTCTCGAATAATTATGGAACCATACTGTCAGACCTACTTCTTAGTAAATCCCAAATTAAAGTGAAGTACAGCTAACAGAGTTCTTCCCTCCTCACTCACCGATTACTTATTATCTGCTCCAAGTATACCATAGCACACTTATGTACTATAGGGAATAAACTCAAGTATTACTTCACCACTAAAGTCTGTGTTCAGTGGCAAGTTTATACAGATCCATTCATCCCCTGGATAGTCTGTCAGTCTCTAGAATATGAAACTAAGTGCATGGGGCTCTTCAAGGAGTCTATCCATCTGGACGACTTTGGGGCATTCTTTCACTAAACTGAGAAGACAGGCAAGTTTAGAAGAAAAATCATTCCCAGCAAGTATCAAGTGAAGATTCCAACAATCAAAAGGGGACCACAGAAAGATGCATATACTCCCACAAGGCTCATTACAGCATCCAGCTCCCTGCTTGTTTGTCTAGCACACAATGAATTATGAAGTTTTAGACCAAGAACATGGCACAAACAAGGACACTGTGTGGTATTCTGCAACGCAGGTGTTAAGTATCTGTAGATCTTGTCACAAGAAGCACAAAGGAGTCAAGTAATGCATATTTTGTACATTTCCATGTAAACTCTTAAGTATTCCCGATTCCAGAAACTGGTATTACGGTATGCCACAGCTAGGCTAAGCTTCCTACACCAGTCATGACGTAAAAGTAACATAATGTCCTGACTAACTTTTAAATAAACATGAGTAAATACAAGGCTCTGGGGGCCAAGCTGAAGGACATGAGCATCTATCTGGTTTTCTTCACTCTGCTGAGGAAAATATGAGACTGAAAGCAAAAGGAAGGCCAAGGAAAGTGTGAGAACAGTTCAATAGGACAGGGCATCAAGTAACAGAGGACACTGAAGAGGCTAAGGTACTCAATTTCGCCTCAATTTTTACTGTTCAGGTCTGCACTCTGGCCTTCCTGGTCCCTATAATTAGTGGTAGAGTTGGGGGCAGGAAACGGGCACAAAGCAGCACAACAGATGAGATGTTAAGGCAATCATGTTGGCATCCACAGTACCAAACAGAAGCCAAGGGTGTCGGTGAAGATCACAGACGTCACTGCAAGACCAAAACTAGCTCTGAAAGGTCACGGCCACTGAGGGAAGGTTCCTGGTGACTGGAAGAAACCACCATGCCCATTTTCAAGACCAAGGGGAGAAGACCCTGGGGAACTACAGGGCAGTCAGCATAACTTGTCCCCAGAAAGACTATAGGGCAAATTCTCCTGGAAACCACATCCAGGCAACTGAAGAACAAAAACGAGGCTGGGAACAGCCAGGATTTGCCAAGTACAAGTCACATTTTATCAACCTGACTACCTTCTGTGATGAGATAACAGGCTACAGATGACATTAGAGTAGTCAGACTCAGCAAGGCTACTGACAGTCTCCCATAGTATCTTTAAAACCAAATTGTTAAATAGGGAAAGTGGACTATAATGCAGGTGGAAAAATCAGCTCAACTGCCAGGCTTGGAAGGCTTGTGACCGAACTGTACAAAAACCAACCGGCAGCTATCTCCTAGTAGCATTTCTCAGGGGTCAACACTGAGGTGATACTTTTAACATCTTTATTAACTGAATAATGGGACAAAGCACATTCCCAGCAGTCCACAGCTCATACAGAACTTGGAGAGGAGCTGACACTGGAGGGCAGGGCTGCCATTCAGAGACATTCAACAGGCTGCAGAACATTGCTGACAGGGACTCACTGAAGTTCAACATGGGCAAATGCAAAGTGCTGCACCTGGCACAACCCAAAGTATCAGTTGGCTAGGTGCCAAACTGGAACAACAGGCCTCTAGGGTCTATAATTTATGTGTAGGTCAGCAGTGAGCCCTTACTGCAAACAAGGCAAACTATGCTGAACAGTTTCAAACAGAGCATAACCAGGAGGTTGGTGAAGTGTTTACTCCCCTGTTTGGTACTTCTGAGACTCCACTGGAGTACAACACTCAGTTTGTGGCTGTCCAGTACAACTCATTTGCCATAGTGGAGCAAGTCCAGCAGAGGCCACCAGAGGTCCTATACAATCTTAAGAAGAGAGGGTGAAGAAGGAAATTTTAGAGCTGTCTTTATCTTTGCTATACTCCCCAGTAGGTAATTAGAGCTGGACTTTTCTGGCTAGTGAGTGAGTCAATAGGTCACAAAGAGAAATTCTGTAAAGTGTGCATGGGAGAAGTATATCAATGTTTAAATACCCTCGCTTTGAAAGGACTACCCAAAGTTTGTGTGATTTGCATTCTTAGAGACACTTAAGACTTGGTGGGGCAGGACCCTAAGCAACCCAATTCAAGATACTCTGAGTGAAGAGGTGGATCAGGTAACTTGAGCTACCTTCCAGCTCCAGCTACCTCATGACTCTTCAGCAGTATACACCTTCAAAACACTGCATATTCAATGCAGATACTAGACAGACTGAAAGCACACTTGGTGGGTGTCAGTGCTTCTGCCCTACACTAGATCTTCTCTGACTGCAAGAACAAAACCAAACTAATATCAGGAGTGAAAAAGCACATATTAGGAGTTCTTTCCAAATGCAGAACTATAGTGCAGACATCCACCTTCTAAGGTGCACCAAAGTTAAAAGCCTCATAGCTGAATGCAACAATCGAGCAGTTTTGATAACTTTAATCACCTCGTCCTCCTTAGCAGTCCCCAAAATTTTCTCCAATTATTGCCCCAATGTCGAT
>VZTV01034560.1:0-13057 GCA_013400875.1 Anhinga rufa
ACCTTAACGATTCTATGATTCTGATATACAAAATATAAATTTAAAAAATGCAAAGTGTATGAAATATAATTTTAATATTTTTTGTTTTAAAGTCTTCATTTCAAAGGATTATCTTTATTTTCTTACCCTCTCTTGGTTTTTTTATTAAAAAACTGTCACACCTTAGAAATGTAATAGATGACTCTTTTTGCCAGACTTTGTTAGACTTGATTTTAGGATTTTGTACAAATAAGCATATATCCATTTACAAATCCATACATCTTTCTGTCATTCACTCCAGGGGAAAAAAAAAAAAAGAGAATAATTTTAGATTAGATTATTTATTTGCTCTAGTTCATTATGTGACTGTGAAGCTCATTGTGCTAGAAGAAAGGAAGGGATAAATTGTCAAACATTAGGATAAATTGTCAAGGCTGAAGGTATAAGAAGGATTCCTTCTTTTGGTGCTATAGTTGGCTTGTTACAGTTTAATTTTTGTGTGAAACAATTGTCTGAGCTAAGGAAGTTTTTGTCTGGGAAAGCGCATCATCCGCTAGAGATCTACTGAGGGAGGAGAGAGACATTTTATGTCTAATGACCAGCACCACTTGCAGTGTCTGGATTTTATCTAAACAACAAAAAACGCATGTTGCCTTTTGCACAGCTGTTGACCAGTCTTACTGCAGTATAGATAACCTCAGCCTTCTAGTTGAAGACTAAGAGTTTCTGTAAATGGACATAAACTTAATCACTTTGCTAGTTTATCGGCTGGTTAACTCTAGGTCTAATATTATCTCAAATTTTGTCAAGCTAGCACCACTGCGGTTTCCCCAATCTTTATTAATACTGAATCACTACTGAGTAAAACAGCAAATTCTGCCAGGCTCAAAGTGACTGCTTTGCCTAAAAACATCACTTCAGCCTGTCACTGAGTGACAGTTGAGTTAGAAAAAAATCTTAACAACGGATGTTGGTTTTTTGTCACTATTTCAAGAATATTGATGGAAGCTGAACATAAACTACATTACATTGTCAAATTTCCTATTTTTTATTCTGGCAGTATTCATATGAGGATCCAGTAATTTAAAAAAATATAGGGTTTAAAATAGATAAGTATTACAGAGAAATTGTAGAATGAAATATTTCTACAGACTGAATGACTTCAGACTAAATAGCTAAATGTAAAATAAAATAAAATTTTTTTGACTGTCTTTCAGTTAAACACACAAGTTTGTAGAAAGCTGGCGAACTTGTATATTAATAAATAAATTTATACTAAGGCATTAGTTACTCAACACTGACTTGTGTATAAATACTTCATGCACCATAAGGTTAAGGAGAAGGTATTGAACACAGCGGAGTTACTAGTGGTCTAATGAGTTACACCATCCTTGCTAACTGGCTTTGCACTCACTGTCAGACTCTACCAAAAGGCAGTAAGTAGCCCCAGCTAAAGCTTACAACTGATAAGTAACAGTATTTCATGTCATTTGCCTGCAGTTATCTGTCCATGCTTTTCATACAATTATTTCTTGTCCTTTCAGAAGTGATCTTCAAGCGATCAAGGCTGTCCAGACAACAACAGCATGTGTTATTATGCTGGCACAGGAAGAAAATACTCACAGTACTGTTGCTGAAGGAACTTTACCTTTAAAGCAAATTTGTATAAAGTTTAAAAGTCCAGAGAAAATTATGCAACAGCTGTGCTCATGTTGTGGAGAAAAAAAAAAGAACATCCAACATGCAAATAGACATTAGTGTGAAAAAGTGGGACAACTGAAAAGGGAGCAGTTGAATTTTTCATGGATTGGCAAGCTCCAAGGGCAGCTTAATAGGACCCAAATGGAAAAATTTCACTGGAGGTTGTAAATAGGAATACAGAAAGAAAAAATATATAACATGGTCAATTAACTGTGCTGCCAGGTTGCTATACCTGATTAATCTGGATGAGTGAAATGACCACTTTTGAACATTCCTTCATAGAGATAACATGATCAAAAGAAACAAATACAAATTAAGCCAGCTGTTAGGCTTTTTAAGGCCTTCTGCCCCACTGAGCTAATACAGTTCTAGACTATTATTTAGACAACCTGTGAATAAGTAAATCCCCAAACCCTTTCTGAATCTATTAAAAAAAATCTTCGTCAAAGATACCCCTCTCTGCTTCAACCACATTGGAAAGATACATATACACATTACAGGCTCCCTTGCTAGTGATGAAAGTAATTATAGACCTTTTATGTTTTACTGAAGGAAATATAATGCTATTTGATCTTTCTTGGGCTGACTGGTTCCTTGGTCTGCAAATGTCCCTTTTTAACCTTAGAATTTTAAACAAAGTTGGCACTATCATTACTGCATTAATGTATGCCTGCATTATTTTTTAATAATGTTGTTGCAATCATTCAGGAAAGCTGGATCTTTTGTCTGGCTCCCCCACAGGGTAATACGAATCTGCTAAATATACATGGAATCATTCCAGCTAGTCATTTATATCAACTCTGAATAATTTCCTATATCAAGGACACATTAATTCCAAGTGGGGGCTATGAAAATCAATGGTAATGAACCTTCTGGTGACCATAAATCTTTTTATAAGTAAATAAACAAAACTCAGTTAAACATAAACTTTTGTATCCTCTGATGTATAAATGTGATTTACCACAGTATGTTTAGGGGAACTAACATTGTGCTTAGAGCCAATCAGCTCCTAGGCCAATCTGTATCAGATTTGCGTGCTACAGGCTGTTGTGGTTTAACCCCAGCCAGCCACTAAGCACCACACAGCCACTCGCTCACTCCCCTCGGTGGAATGGGGGAGAGAATCAGAAGAGTAAAAGTGAGGAAACTCATGGGTTGAGATAAAAACAGTTTAATAGGTAAAGTAAAAGCTGCGCGTGCAGGCAAAGCAAAACAAAGAATTCATTCACTACATCCCATGGGCAGGCAGGTGTTCAGCCATCTCCAGGAAAGCAGGGCTCCATCACGCATAATCATTACTTAGTTAATGGTTACTTACAAATGCCACACACCAAACGTGATATGCTGAGCATGATATATATAGTATGGAATAGCCCTTTCGTCAGCTGGGGTCAGCTGTCCCGGCTGTGTCCCCTCGGGTGAGAAGCAGGAAATGCCTTGACTCTGTGTAAGCACTGCTCAGCAGTAACCAAAACATCCCTGTCTTATCAACTCTGTTTTCAGCACAAATCCAAACCATAGTCCCATACTAGCTACTGTGAAGAAAATTAACTCTGTCCCAACAAAAACAGTACACGCACACACACACTCCTACTCCATTCCTCTTTTTGCATGTCTGCATAAAGCACTGTGCTCTGCTCCCATAGCAACTGCTATTGTTTGGGACCCTATCTCTATGCATTCAAAAGTCACCTTGATTTTACATGGGCCTTTCAGAGTAACCAGTGGGAAAACAGTTTTTTATATTTTAAATTCCATTGAAACAGAAGAATGAAACAAAGCTGCTGGGACTTTAAGCAAGGGAGCCTGTGCCAGGCAGAGAGGGTTGTCTTCCATCTCGATCCAAATCTAGCAGTAACGCACTGAGGCCAAAATCAGAGAAAGAAGCATCATTTGTACAGCTGCAAATTTATCAGTGTTAACTGAGGACTAACTAGCAATTTTTATCAAGCAGAAACTAAAAATGGGAAGAAGCTTCAATATATGAAATAATAGGCATATTTCAGGCTATTTGTATATTATTTCCCCATTCTTTCTTCTTATCCCCTCTCTCACTCAATGTATTCCTATTCTAGTACCAGCCTGCATTACTGAAGAAGTCTTGAAAGTAGGCTGTATATATTCACAGGTTTGACTGAATGTAATAACAATTTTGAAGCAGCTGGAAGTGGGGATGAACAGTAAAAGGGTAGAACGACTATTGATTTCTATGGTTTGATAAAAAAATTGTCATTGGCTCTGGGAAAAGTGAATTTGCAAATTTTATTTTTATTTTTCCTTTCTCTTACCTGTAATTTTCTGCACCCAAGACAGGCACAGGTACTTTTGTCATGCACATAATGGAGACTAGAAAATGTGATGAATTAGAACCATTTCTGACAGATGGTCATGTGTGTCTTCATTCTCAGTATTGTGCCAAACCTGATGGGCCTAGCAACAGTTAGTAGGCAAATTTAAGCTGGAAGTGAAAGAAAGTCAGCAGAAAATCATGGCATATATTTAATTTTTGCCACCATTTTGTCAAAATTTGTTGCTTTCTATATCATCAGCCTTGTTTGCTCAACATTTAAAAAAATGTACCCCCTATATAAAATCTTCAGAATAATGTCATTATTAGTATTTATTAAAACATTCTGTTTATTTTTTGCAGTTGATTTGTGATCCCTCAGAAGTAATTTCTAAAATTGCTGTGTCATTATAGGTCCTAACTTCAATGAGGTCCATTGACCCTGCAGCATGAAATTCAATTTGGACTGCTAGACTTGAGGATCCAGTGTACGCAAAGTATTTGAGCCAATTTAATAGAATTTAATTCTAGATCAAAATGAATGTGATACATCAATATTAGCCACCCTTAAGCCAATTTAAGAGCATCTACACAAGGGATTTCACTAGTTTAAATCAATTTAAGAATTGATTTAACTAAATTGTTAAAATTTCTTTCTGTAAGCAGGGGACAAGTTACGTGATTTTTATATTGGGAAGCTCTAAGCACTCACCTACAACACCAAGGATTTCAAAAGTCATTGGTGTAAGCAGGTGCCCTCTAAGAACTATTATCAAGATTAGGGCTATTGTATGATGGCTGGGGGATGGGCACAGGTGACAGGTACAGGGGAAACTGCGTACCACTAATATAATTATTTTATATGTTTATCTATATACATATAATATCAAGGCAAGATACGCAGATCTGAAATTACAGGGTCTGGTAAACCTTTGAGATTCAAGAAAGATTTATAAAACTGTTGTGATGCAATTGATGGTGGATAGGAAGAGACTTTAAGTTGAGGATATCACACAGACTGATTTTCTGGGTTTTTTATCCTTGAATTGCCAAAATACAAGATTTGCACAGGTATGGTAACAGTGCAGCTCAAACCTCTGTTAGTGGCAAAAATAATTCAGCATCTGTTCAGGATCTGTTCAGTCCTTGCCTTTCTGCTAGGAATACTAGACAGAGTGTCAATTAATGTCACTTTTGACAATGCTTACTCCGCCTGTAGGCAGCTATCCTCTAGGAGCTAAATGCTCCTTCCTTTGGTAACACCTAACTGCAATGTAGTATTCTGTCATTAAACAAGACGAGGTCTGAACTAATATTTGGGTTTCGGTTGAACTACTGCTCATAAGAATGGACTGGCTGATGTCAGTCATTGTTAGTGCATGCTTAGTAGTCACCAGTATGGAAAGCCATGAAAAACCAGAACACACATATCTCTCTGTGTGTTTGTATGCATGTGTCTGCATATAATGTAACCCAGTAGTTACCAGGTCCCTAACTTTCTTTTTTTTTTTTTTTCTTCTCTAACAGAACTATTGCAAAGGTGTCACTGTGTGGAATAATTTTTCATCATTGACCTTATGTTTTCACATTAATTTTCATCATTGAACTGTATTTAAGGAAGCATGAAAAATTAAGACCTGAATATTTCAAAAGCTGTCATGAAAGTGAAGATGGATGCCTGAAATGTAAAGATTTGTCACAGAACATTAAAGACAGTCACTCACTAGAAATCCTTAACTCTCTAGAAATCCTTAACTGTAATCCAATGGTTACAGAAAAGGACTGAAATGTAATCTATTCTTATTAAGATTAAGGAAGCTACAGCTCTAAACCCAAATAGCTATTTTATCAACTGAAGTTTCGTTTTTAAAAGTGCCGTTTCAAGTGTATGGGATGCAGGTGTGCAGGGAATGGCAGTAGGGGGCTGCAGAGTCACCTCTGCGAGGAGAGGCCAGAGCTGCCCTGAGCCACACACAAACAGTTCCAGCCGGCTCCAACGGATGCACCGCAGGGCACGGCTGAGCCCCGCAGCCAAGATGGTGATGCCTCTGGGAAAAAAATATTTAAGATAGGGTAAAAAACGCCATGGAGCAGTGAGAGGAGTGAGGAAAACATGTGAGAGAAACAGTGCTGCAGACACGAAGATGAGAGGGGAAAGAGGGGGAGGAGGTGCTCCAAGTGCTGGAGCAGAGATTCCCCTGCAGCCCCTGGAGAGACCATGCTGGAGCTGGTTTATCCTGAAAGACTGCAGACTGTGGAGAGAACCCATGCTGGAGAAGTGAGAGGAGGAAGAGCAGCAGAGAGAAGCTCTTATGGACTGACCACAATTCCCCATGCCCCATCCGCCTGTGGGGTAGGGGAAGCAGAGGAGTCAGGAATGAAGGGGTGAAAGTTAAGCCTAGGAAAAAGAGGAGTGGGGGGAATATGTTTTAGTTTTTGTCCTTGTTTCTCACCATATGTATATATTTTAATTAGCAATATAAATATTAAATTAATTAAATTAATTTTCACAAAGTTGAGTCTGTTTTAACAGTAATCGGTAAGTGATTTCCCTGTCTTTATCTCTTTGTTTTCTCTTGTCCCACAGTCCTGTTGAAGAGGGTGAGTGAGAGAGCAGCTGGATGGGCATCAGGCAGCCTGCCAAGGCCAACCCATCATATTGAGGTGAATTTTAATAACATGGAACAGGTATGTCCTAGAAAGACAAATCTGTGGTAACTTTTCTTTCAACAAAGTTTTTAGGATTTCACGGTGTTTCTGAAGACAACAACAGTGCTTTAAAATGTTCCCTTGTGGTTTGGTTTATAAGGGTTGTCAGGACAGATTAAAAGCGTGACTGGTCTTCGTACCTGCCACTGCAAAAAACATGGGAAGAACATCATCATCTAAACTCATACTCATCTAAAATCATTGACAAGCTGTGATGATGAGAATGCAAAGTGTTGATCACATGCTGTCACTGTTGTATTTGTAACAGTAATTTAAATGAAAGATCATTAAGGAAAGCAGACAATTAAGTTCTGAAACATAAAAGAAAAAAAAACAAAACAGAGTGGTTCAAAAAGTCTCTTTGTAGCAGGTGTCTAGATTGGAAACAAATTCCAAAAAATGCATACACACAATTGCTTCCTTTGTTGGCAATAAATCTGACTCAATTTGTGTATTTAATTTATATAGTTCATTACTTTTAAATTTGTTTTATGCTATGATTAAGTATAAAACTACCTGACAACTTATTCAGCATAATTATACTTAACTGACAAGAAAAAAAAAATTAACATAATCAAATTCTTTCTGTTCCTCTTTTTACTCAGCTAAGTCTTGTCAAAATATAGTAACTATGTCTAATAAAAAATTTTACATTTTTTTTCTTTTTTTTTTTCAGACTTGTAATATCTAGATTTTCCATCATGTAAAGAAATAAAAGTTTGGCCGAACATTGTGGAATGAATGTAAACATGAGCTAATGGAAGGTGATTCAGGTTTTATTGTTTGTTTGATAGTAATATCAAAGATAGAGGATAACCCAGATATTGAGGAATTAAGAAAGATGATGAAAATGATAAAGGCAAAAAAGCTTTAATATGGAAGGATTGGGATTGTTTGCTTTAGAAATCAGATAAATAAGATGGGAAATAAGAAAAAGTTATTCTGTGTCAGAAACAGGACAATGTTTATTTTAATTATAAGGTGGGAAATTTAAAATGAATTAAAGGATTGCTTGTAATTAAACCACAGTATTTACTGCAGTGAAAAATTCCTGATTCTAAGAGCTTAACATAGAATAGGCTGATTTTCTGTATCACATAGCTCAGTTCTACATGGCTGTAGGTAAAGCCTAAAAAGGAAACTTGATCTCCTTCAGAAATTAGGCAAGCCTTTGGCTCATCACTATTTGTGCTGGGAGAAACTATTACCAAGGCCCACTACTGTCCAACTTTTATATGTTATACTGAGAAGTTTCACTTCATTTACATTATTCTGTCTTCAAGGTTCTCTGAATGTTCAGTGTGAAATACTTTTCACTCTCTGCATTGATTATATCTTAAAAAATTTTATCCGATTTCTTAAGCACATTCCAACTTGTTTTACTAAGGTCATTAAAGAAATGTTAAATGTAATCTGTCCCAAGATATTCTTTACAACTTTCACAATTATTCTGTTTGTAGTTCAATATATTTTCTTTCAGTATGGCTGTAATCATTTTATCTTTAACCAATTTCTTTTTAAAGTTTGTAATGCTTGTGCTAACTCGTGTCTGTATGTCAAATAAAGATTTTTCTATATGACGTTATATCAAATGACCCAAAATCTAAAGATTTATTGTATATTCTGTAGTGCATTACTATTTTATCCATGATAGATCTGAAAAAATCCCCATATTTTTGATCCCCTTGTTTTCTTAGTAGATTCTTCCATTTATTTTTCCTCGTTTGCATATTTCTTTAACGTAAGTTCTCAAGTCCTGACTTTGCTGAGATCCTTTCTTTCCTCTCTTTACAGAATACTTTCCTCTAATGATATAATTATATCCTACTATTAAAAATTGTTACATGATTCATGCTTTCATAGATCAGTTATTTGACAGCTCTGTGGTTTTAATTCTCTAGTTCTTTCAATACAAACATGTCCCACTCTTTTACAACTTCTTTTCCAGTATATGCGTCTATTTCTGTGCATGAATTTTTATTTTTTCTATAGGACCAATGCAAACATCACTGTTATTAGAAAAACATGAGGGAAAAATATAAATACAGTTGTTTTGAGTAATACCTAGATTGCCTTTAATATTTTTCCCCTGTTAAAAAAATATTTTTCCCTTCTTGATTCTATACATTTTTATTTAATTTGTATGGTTGAAGAAACTGTTCCTATTTTTTTTAAATCATTTACAACACTGAATGTAGATTGTCTCTTGGAAACTGTTACTGACCACTAAGACCAGCTTTCTCTTCTCAGTCATTATTATTTGTTTATTTGTTTATTTTATGTTCATATCCTTTTGAGGCTTAACATATTTTCTGAGATGCTTATTTACCATTCAGGTCTGAAGTATTTTACTGTAAGAGATACCTGTTCCAGATAAAATTTTACATCTTTTATTTTAAAAAAATAATCACCTAAATCCCAACATTTCAGTCTAACTTCTTGATTAATTTATTTAACTTATAAGCATTATTTATTTTGAATTAAAAAAAAAAAGATATAGCTTTTGTCTATCTCACATTATTTTCTTTTCACCTAAACTAAGATTATTTCCCTGGTAATAAATTTTTGTAGTATCAATGATACTTCTCCAAACTAAGCAAAAATAGCATCCACTTTTCTTTATTCATTGATATTCTGTAAAGAAATCTGTTAGATGTTATATTTCAAAGTTATCTAAGCCTTGCCATAATTAAATTAACATAAAAATGCTTTAGAAAATTACTTATCAACAACTCTCTCAAGAACATAGGAACTATCATAATTAAACCAAACATTCTGAAAGGGATTCTAATACTCCATGCCTCAGAGTTTAGCAATGTTTTCTTGTGATATTCAAATACAATGTATTGTGTGTTTTGAATGTTATCAGGCCTGGAATGAGAACCAATTTGGTGGTACTAAAATAATCTGTCCATCTGGTGTTCCCTTGCACAGGGATAGCTTCCACCCCACCCTGCTTCCACCCCAACCGCCTGATCACAGAAACACACCAAGTTTTGTTGTATAGACAGAACAACAGGTCTGTTGTTCCTCCAGCAGCAGTGAGCAAGCACTGGGCTGCTTATTAGGGACCCTTGTGTGGTCCCACTCACAGTATTTCTACACTTTACTATCCCTTTCCTGTCACTTGACCCTCCTTTTTGCCACCCTTGTACCTCCCTTTCTCTGCCCCAGCCTTCTCCCAGGTAAACAACTTGCCCCCAATTACTATTTCTCTGCCAGTCCCCATTTTGCCATGCCCATACCCAAATTTGGCATTTTTGATAGTTTTACCTAGGTAATCTTGCCCTTATGTGGCATCAGTGGCAGGTCCCCAGTTATCCCCTCCAATTACCTGTGAGGCTTGGCTCCTGTACCCCTGCTTAACCACAGACAGGTAGCTGTGAGATGCCACCATCTGTTTGGTGCTATCCCTACTTGTCTGATGCTCACACTTTTGGCTGTCATGCCAAGTCCAGAGGTTTTCGTGTCCCATTCCTTTAGTATAACCACAAGCCTCGTCATTTGCCTGCAGCCTTAACAGTGTTGAGAACAGCTTGTTCCATAAACCCACTAGAAAAGTATTCCTGTACCTTTTTCTGATGTACTGGTGCAGGCTGTAAATAGGGTTAAGTTTTTTAATTGCATATGTGATCCAGAATGCTAATCGCATCCAACCCAAGAATGAATGAAGCACGATTAGATAACAAAGAAAAAAAAAAATCTTGTATTTTTTGAAGTGGACTCCTTTTCCTGAATGTCACACAGCATGATTTCTTATCATTAATGCGGCATTTATGATATTTCATTTTACAGACTATAAAGAAAGTCATCTACTTTTTTACATTCATACACTTGAATGCTGGAATATTCACACTTAGCGTTGATAACAGTGCCTGCGACTTGAAAAATACAGTCTTCAAAACTTCAGCATTTGAGGAACTAAGTGAAGTGTTCTGAGACTTTTTGATAAGTTTCTAATTTTATTTGAAATATTAAAACTATAAACACAATCAAGGAGAAAGCAATTATTTGATAGACCTTTGTATAATTTAGTACACTTTATGACTCCATTTCATAAAGTATAATGACATAATTAAATAAATAAATAATGCTAAAAATTTAGGGAAAGCTGAGACTTTGAGACTAGCTTTTTTGACAATTTTGGCAGCTGAGTGTAGACTTTTTAAATGTATCTTTATTTTGGTTGTGATGGAGAGCAAAATTCTAATATGTGGATTGACAAAATAAATAACATCTGTTATAATATTTAATTTCAATATAAAATTTCTATTTTGAAGAGTTTATCATAACAATAAAGGTAAATGCTGATAGAAAGAGTATCTCAAGCTGAAAACCAGAATCCACTTCTGAAGTTAAGTAGACTCTTAGCTACTCTATACCTCACTAAGCTGTTGTAACAAAATTCTGTACTCTCACCATACAAGGAAATTCTGAAGATGAAAATTTGAAAAATATGTCAATGCTGCAAAGCTGAAGTCCCAGATTTTCAAGTGACTTATGTGCCTTCAGGTTGCTTTGAAAAGTCAGTGAGACTTAAATTTGCAGTAACTGGGAGTTTATACATATAAACTGGGTGGAAATTAGGGATGATGGTTCTGTCCAGCACAATTCATTCTTATTTTTTTCTGTGAGGACAAGGATTTCAGAAGTGGAAGCTAACATTGGTAGATGGTTATTTGCATTTCAAGCATTTAAGAACTGTAAAATCAGTTTTTACAAAATGAGTGTTATACTCCTAAGTTTCACTTAAACATTTTATCTGGCTTATCTAAGTTTAGCAGAAAATTACAAATTTAGCCCAAGTTCAGCCTGTATCTGCCCACTGTAATCGCAACAGAGGCTTCTTCTCAGTCACTACACACAGTTACTTTCATAGGTTATTTCTACATATATTATTCCAGACATCACAAAAAATCATCTGATTATCTATTGGACTCCACTGTGGTTTGTGTCATGTTAGTTTATCCTATGAATTTTGCCTCTGGAATTTTGACTCCCACCAAATCCCTGACTGCAACTGTCAGTTTTAACAATCACATGGCTTCAAGGATTAAGTCAAGCAAAATCCATACTTTGCTATCTGAATTTTTTTTTAAGTCAAAACTATATGTCTGTCAAATGTTGATATACATTTTTAGTATCACAGTTCTTTCCCTTCACAACACCTTCCCTTGAAAAAGCTGGAGCCAGACTATTTCTTCTATTATTCACCCTTTTAGCAAACATATTTAGAATATGTGACTTTGGATTTTTAACTGTCCTTCAACACAGCCATTTTATTTATTTTAGTGGACTTTTTTGCCCTGACAAGGATTCTTAAAATTATGCTTGAATAGAAAAGTTCAAACACCTTATTGAACAATTCCTGTGACACATATTCTGAAATGAGACACCTGGGAGTGTCTTTGAAGCTGATGCTTTGATGTGTCATTCATTTTCTTCCATGTTTAATTGTAATTGCTTTGAGGTCACTGTATTTTGTCCTTATTCACTTTCTTGTAAATTCACTTTATGCCTGTAGAATCTCTTGTTATCACTGAACTGGTAGAATAAAGTGGACAAACTAAACCATGGCTATTTTAAGGACAAGAAAAACAACAACAAAGTGTCTAATGTTGACATTTAATGGTTATTAATGATTCATACTGTACAATAGTTGGGTAACAAGTATATTGACTTTGTTTCATTTTACTTTGAATTCAAACTCTCCAGAGACTCTCGGTAGATCTGTTTTATCTAAATGTCAGTATTGCAATAAAAAGGAGCCTTATTATCATCTGTTCTTGACCAATACACTCATGTTGGAACCAGGCACCCAAAAAGTCAAATCAGTTCATTGGCCACTGTTAGAGACAGATACTGCACAGTCAGCTGCAGTTAGCCTGAAAATAGAAACGGATTTTATCAAAAATGTTGATACTTCATCATTCATTTCCCATTGACATTAATAATGAAAAAAACATCTTATCAGGAAGATGTGATCCATCATGCAACTGATGCTACATGGAGTAAATGGGTCGCACTGATCACCCATCGGGCTCCAATAGGAAACCCCAGTTGCCCAGGAATCTTGGAAGTGATCATGGACTGGCCAGAAGGCAAAGATTTTGGAATATCACCAGAGGAGGAGGTGACACATGCTGAAGAAGCCCCACTGTATAACAAACTGCCAGAAAATGAGAAGCAATATGCCCTGTCCTGTTCACTGATGGGTCCTGTGATCTGGTGGGAAAACATCGGAGATGGAAGGCTGCTGTATGGAGTCCTATAAGGCAAGTCACAGAAATTGCTGAAGGAGAAGGTGAATCGGGTCAGTTTGCAGAAGTGAAGGCCTTCCATCCATCTTTAGATATTTCTGAAAGAGAAAAGTGGCCAGTG
>VZTV01034567.1:6058-22478 GCA_013400875.1 Anhinga rufa
CAAAGATACTTGACTATACACAGTTCTGTCCGGTATTGTAGCAGGTACTCGGGTATGACTAGCTGAATGTCAGCTCTCTTAAACATTCTGTGTGTGTTCTCTTAAATGCGCTGCTTCAAAAAAACCCAAAATGAACAAAACAAAAAAAAAACCCAAACAACCCCCCCACCCCGGCCCAAGACAAAGAACCACCACCCCCCCAGGCCATCTTCACTTCCTCAGAGATTACAATAGTAATATAAATATTAACTATAAAAACCGTAGGGTTAACATGAATTAGCATTAGTTAGCAGCATTAACTGACGGACAGCTTTCGATTAACATCCTTGCGAGTGCATTTCTTCAAGGTGCAGCAGAGTGGCAGGACCCAGCCTGCGCTGCCAAGCTGCTCTGGCTGTTCTCAGCTGGAATAAACTCGGTCTTGCTGACGAGAAAACAGTTGTGTTGGAGAGATTCGCACCCCTTGATAGGGAGTGCATAGGCTAAAATGGCCCTTAGGAAGGGGAGGAAGACTTCCTTGAAGAATGAATATGGAAGATGTGTTGACTGCAGAGGTGTGGGCCTGCCTGCAGTGGCAGGTGGAGGACCAACTCCTTTCTGAATGTCTATTTAATATTTCAGGAGTCAAAAAAATTAGTACTGATCTGCTGCGAGAGGGAGCACCGATAGAACCAGACCCTCCAGTCTCTCACTGGAAGCCAGAAGCTGTGGTAACTTAAAGCTGTTTTTTTCTGGTTTTTGGGGTTTTCTTTAATACACTTCATATTGACTGTAGTGATAATATGCAGTGTCTGAGCTGATGCTTTTCATCACAGACCTTAGATAACTGCACACTTTCCTCCTCCCCAGTAAGCGTACAGAACAGCTAAAATAACTTGCAATCCTTAAGTATTAGTCCGGCCCCAAGCGCGCATCCCTGTAAAGAAGAACTCTTTAGAAGGCGTGGCCCGCCTGCAGCCGCAGGCAGCGGCAGATGCTGCTCTGAGCTGTGTTTAATTCTGAACTCTGTGCCATTAGCAGTATTACGAAGATGGAGCTCGAATTGAGGCTGCTTTTCGAAACTTCATTCATCGAGCTGATGCGAAGCAGGAAGAAGACAGCTACGAGATCTTTGTCTGCCACGCCAACGTGATCCGCTATATTGTGTGCAGGTACGCGCCGGGTTGCGTGTTCATCTTCAGGAGGTCACGGTTTTACTGAAACGGTGGCGGTGTGTGGCGCCGCCGGGCGAGGCGTGTGGATTTGGCTTGTTCGGAGTGGCTGGGGATCGGCGCCCGCGTTGTGAGCAGCTGCTGCCGCAATTTCATCGCAGGATTAATTTGCAGACAGAGGACATACTTGAAAATTAGAACACTTTCGTTCAAATTCTAAAGTGAAAAAGGCTACCCCAGTGAGACCGGGAAGCTTTTTGTACTCCTGAACAGTCTTTAATACCACGCGCCTCTGCTTCCCGTAAACCTGAGACAGCGCCTGTGTGGCGTGTTGAAGAGACAAACAGAGCACCTGACTGGGTGTGTCTTTTTGAGGTGACATGAATTTGATCTTGCATAATGAGAGATCGATTTAGTTTGGGGAATTCTTTACTAATGGAAATCCTCGTATTGCATTCAGGTTGTATTAGCATGTCTTTGCAGTAACATCCAGCATTGGGTTAGAGGGGAGAGTGGATCTTTCTGCTAACAGCGAGGTTGTTCATGAAGGAGAAAACGGTTCTGGCTCTTCGCCTCCCCTGGATCCAGGCAGCTGAGCCTGTTTTATTCCTCTTCCCTATCAGCAGAGCACTGTCTGCAAGATAATTTGTCTCGAGCAGGACAGATGTGATTAAACTTTAATCTGATCAATACCTACAATTTCAGTTAGCTTTATTTAGCTGAGCTAGTTAAATGCTAGCGTGTCTGCTCTGTGGACTGCTTTAGAGCTCTTCAAAATTGCTATACTTAAAATTATTGATCAGGTAAACAGAATATTCTTTCCTGTGCCAAAGTAGATCGTCTTGCTGCTAGCTAGGCTTTTTCTGAAATCGCCGCGTGCTTTTTCCCTTCGCTGTTTCTTCCCTTTTCTCTTCTGGACCTTCCGTTCCAGGCTACCCGATAACACAACTGAACACGATCCACGTAGATTCCCTTTGAATCTAGCTTGACTTGTAGCTGTTACTTAATTTCTCAGCCTTTCTAAGAGTGTCATTGAGCCAAAACCAAATTATTCCTCAGTATAAGAATGGAGATGATGATGCTAAAGATGATGGAGACAACTCCATGTTTTCTCCAGCTGTTTACTACAATTGGCCGCTATTGAGTTAGGAATTCCGGAACGGCTGGAGCCTAGCTGTGCTCCCGTGTTTCTACAAGAAGCGCCAGGTACTTTTTCTTGCCACTTCTGAGGGACAGCGTAGCTGATGGAAGGTGGTTGTGGTGAAATGCTTCTGCAGGCACGCACAGGCAAGTCGCACGAATCCTATCTCACCACCTCTGGTTACATACCTACCCACCTTGATACGGCTACGGTAGTGCGTAAAAGCCTGCTGCTTGCCACTCACGCCTTAGGGCTGAGGAGGCGGCTGGCGGGGCAGTGAGCCACCTTCCCTGCCCTGCCCAGGGCCTGTGGCGCTGCACTTGGCTCACTGGCCTACCCCCACCTCTGCCATCCACCCTCCGTCTCTTAAGAGGATGCTCTGAGCGCTCCCAGCAACCTGACGCCCGCAGAGCGTCTCCCTTCTGTCCATTTGAATTAACCCTGCCCACAGTGATGGTACCCGGCTGCTGGACTCCCCCTGTGCAAGCGCATCGCTGGCACCGGGCCGGTCATCAACGCTGCGTTTTTGTATCAGTTGCACAAGAAAAAGTATTTTTCCAGGGCTGGCTGTGGGAGCATTGGCGTGCAAGCTGCAGAATGAGCAACAACGGTCCTTTTTTTTTTTGTTCCTTATCTGGAACAGAGGGGGATGCTGTGAGCGGCATCTTAATCTAACTGTTCATGGATGCATTTTTAGTATTTTATTTTTTTTCCTTAACAGAGCACTGCAGTTCCCCCCAGAAGGCTGGCTGCGAATGTCGCTGAACAACGGCAGTATAACTCACTTGGTGATACGCCCCAACGGCAGAGTGGCGCTTCGAACGCTGGGTGACACAGGTTTCATGCCTCCAGATAAAATCACACGCACCTGAACGAGCAAAACTGACGGCAGTCCAGGAGCTGCCTCTAGTCTCTTTGCACTAGTACATTCGGCTGCAGTACCACTAGATTTTTATCTGTTATGTTGGGGTGTGATGCTGTCTTAAAATGTCCCTTAGCCCCTTGCCCCCATCATCCGTGTTCGTATCTGCCTTTCAGGCCAGAAAAGAAGAAATCGTTGTAAGCCTGAAGCTGTCCAGTCCTCAAGAATTCCCCAAAACTCAAAGCTGAGCTGCGGAATACAGAGGGTCAGTGTCTGAGTGCTCAGCAGTCGCAGGAGCGCTGGCTTCCCGCCCTGCCCCCTGTGAATTTCTCTAACCAAAACTTGCTCCTGTGGATATTTTTCTTGGGCAGGAAAGCGGTGTGGGAAGGGGAAGGAACAGCCTGGTGTCACGCTGCAGCTAAACCTGATGCTGAGCCAGCTTGTTTCAGCTCCTGCAGAAGTGACAAACGGGGAAATTCCGCTGTTCAGAGCACACAGGGATAAGGCTTCAGGTTTTGTGAGCTGTTGAGGCTGTACGTTCATGTTGTGTCATTGCTCCCCTCTGCCCCAAAGAGCTCATGTAAACTGTGCCTGGAAGGTGTAAGCTTAAAGCAAAGAGGGTAAAAATAACCATTTGCCTCAGACCTGTGGTGCTAGAATTAACTGCTGCTTATATCAAGTGTTCCCCCATCCTCAGGAAGTCCTTTAAGCTATTCTGGACACTGTTTTTCAGTCTCGTAAAGCCTTTAACTAAAACTTGCTCTGTAGAGGGATGTAGGGCTGAGTCTGTAGCAGTAAGATGGAAGGAAAGGGAAGCAGCCCTCTTCCGCAAGTGCTTCCTGGTACTCTTGCACTTCCGAGGAGCAGAGTCTTTAATTTCTGCTCCCCGCATTGATTTGTAGACGGCGATACCTTGCTTTCAGAGTAGAGCAATACCAGCACTGAGTGCCAGGTCGTGATACTTCAGGCCAGAGGTTCTGCAGCACTGGAGCAAACTGCGGCTTCAAACCCCCCTCCTGCCTGAACAGTAAGTCGCTGCGGGCTGGCTTTCCCAGGCCAGGGGCGTAGCGCAGCCGTCAGGCAGGACACGTCGCTCGCGTGGCTCCTTCGTACAGCTCTGAGCCTGCTGGGCTTGGGCGAGGGGAAATGCGGGTGGCTGAGAACTGGGGTTCGCTGCTGAGGGGGGGGCTCAAAGCATTTAACCTCAAGGATGCTCGCTGGCACCTGAGCCGCTGTAGGAGCTTGGCTCACTTGATACCTGGACTAGTGAAAAAGGTCACCTCGGCATGGCCTGCCCTGGGGCTAGAGCACCTGCTCTAGGCCAGCAAACAGAACGAACGTGTCTGGCTGGTTCTCCTGGCACCAAGAATGTTGATGAGCCCCTAAACTGGTGCCTGTCGGAGCTGTATGGAGCATAATCAGCTGTATGGAGCATAATCATCGCGCAGGGCCTGGTGAGGCAGGGTTTGAAGGCTTGTTTGATAGAGGACTGCTACAGCAGGAGGAGTTCAAGATAAAACGGGGCTTGTAGGGAACAAAGCGTGATCCTTGTGTGGTGCAGGTTGTGGGGGCAAGAGGAAACCACCATGACGTCTCTCTAATTGGTGCAATGAGAATAATTTATCGGGGTTTTTTTTTTTGTCTATTAACTTTTTAAAAGTTTTGAATAAAATAACTGGTCTGTCTTTCTTTCCTGTCTCTCCGTTGCACAGCTGTGTGACCGCCTGCCCTATGGCTGAAGCGCTGCGCAGGGACGTTGTGTTTCTGCCGGCGGAGCAGCCCTCATAGCCCACGCTGCAGGGGCAGCACCAACTTTGTCCTTTTAACTCCAAATAGCTGAAATGTAAACTTAGCTCAGTGTTAATTATCCTCACCTACAGCAACGTGCGTGCAAGCGCCGTAGTGTGCAGGAGCGGCCGCCCGTACTCGAGCTGTAGCCCGTCGCACCGCGGCCTTTGGGCTGTGTCACGTGCCGCCCCGGCACCAGGAGCACCAGAGCCGGCAAGGTGACAATTCTGTGTTTTTATTGGGGTGTGCGCCCCCGCGCCCCCGCGTGTACGTCCCCTTCTGAGGCGCCCGTACGGCGGAGCTGCGGGGCGGGCAGCCGGAGGCCGCGCAGCCCCTCTTCGCACACCTACAGAAATGATCGCTTTCAGGGGCACCTCAGTTGGGGGGGGGGGGGGGGGGGAAGTACATTTAAAATTAAGTCAATGCATAATTTACTGCAGAATTTATTTCCTGTCTCTCAACCAATTTGAGGCTGCCCTTGGGGTCTTGGGTGGCGCGACGCAGTGTCGCTGCGCGCGCACGAACAACGCCCGGGGTTGCGTCAGCAAGGCCTGGACAAACAGGTAATTTGCCCCCGCACCCCATCAACTAAATGCAGTGTGACGCTTTCAGCTACTCATTTATTTTTTAATAGAAAGCAGGGGTTTTTTTAACATTTTAACAGGGTATTTTTAACTCTGTATTTTTAACATGATACTTGGCTAATTAAGAACCAAACAAACCCACAACTGATCTTTTGCACCTTTAAAAGTGAACGTTGGCCAAGAAAACACAATTCAAGCAATATCGCTCTGCTTTAAAGTGTCTTTTCACAACCATGAATGATCGAATCGCTACATAAATTGCATTTTTTTTTTCTTTTTTAATAGCTGAAGTAAATAGTATGTTAGAAAAATGCCCCCTTAGGCTGCAGTACACCTGGACTAACGCACATTACATATCACAGTTAAAAAAACAGATTCTCTTGACCAAACCACAACAAAATTACAAAGTGAAAGGTGGGGGCTGGGGGATGGGGGGTGTCTCTGTCTACATGTAGACACCAGTAATATACACTTAAATATTAAAAAAAGAAAGCAAAGCGTAACAAAGGTAAAAAGGACACAGAGCTAGGGCGTTGGTACCCGCCTCTGCAGCTGCCCTGATCAGAAGGGCTCGGCGCAGGGACCAGGAGGGCGGAGAACAGCAGCTGCATGCGTGGCGCTTGCTGCTGGAATTTGGCTTTACCACGGTAGCGGGCAATTACTCATCGTCTGACTAATTGCTCCAGAATGACAGAGATATTTACATGAAATTAGTAAAATAACCAAAACTAAACGCCCCCTCCCCCCCAAACCAAAAACCCCCAAACCCTCTGCGGTAAAACTGTAGGAACTTGGGACCTAAAACCAGTTGTTTGAGAGCACGGGGACGGCCGCATCAAAAACCAGACCGAAAAACAAACCCAATGAGAAAGTCAGTTAATGTACTTGGTAATGGAGCAGGTTGTGTTCGGGGGTTTGGGGTTTTTTAAATGCCTTTTAAAGAGTGCTGCCCCCTGCCCGCCCCCGGCTCCTTGTCTGATGGTCCTTTGCGTAAAGTAGTGCTTCCGAATGCCTAGCTCGTGGGAAATGGGGTTAGTTATAAAGAGCGAGCTAAATAAGCCTTTTCTTAAAAATAATGTCTAAAACAGAATGCGCTCCCACAGCGGAGAGCTAGCGCACCAGATAATCAAACTTGGAGAGAGAGAGACGTTAAAATCCGTTCTGTTCACAAGGCCCAGAAGATCTATTTTATGTGCCCATAGTAAGTGGATGCCACTTTTTTTAAAAAAAAAAAAAAACTTCTAAAAGAACAAGACTTTAATTAAAAAGAAAAAAAAAATATGTTACAGAAGGCACTATTAAGCTTGCAAAAGCATTAAGTGCAGTGTTTTAGGTCTGTACCAAATCACGAACCTACTGAAGGGGTTGCACTTTGGGTGCGGAACAGTCACGCGGAGCCTGCACCAGCCCTCGAACCCCCCAGCTCTGGCGTGGGGAGACCTACCGGCGGTAGCTGGACCGACTGCTCCTGCGCGACCCCGTCCCGCCTCGCTCGCAGCCCTCCGAGGCGGTCCCATGCTGTCTCCCTTACTGCGTGGCACCAGCGACCCCAAATCCAGCCCTTTCTTAGCAGCGCAGCCTCGGCAGAGTTTAACTTTCTGATCAGGTTTCTGTGTAATGGTAGATAGTTGGGTTTTTTAAACCAGAGAGCTATCAGCACTAGCGACCGCTGCTTCTGGAAGCTTTCTGTCAAGCAACATTACAACCTTTAAGCTCGACAGGGAAAACTGCCTTGTGTTTTGAAAAGCATCCTTCAATCTCAGCCTCGTACTGTCTAAACAAGTCGTTCTCCCAGAAGGCTAAAGAATAGAATTTCTGACGGCTGGAACAAAACCTCATTACCACATCAAGACTAGAGACGCAGTAAAAGCTTAGGTTTCACTAGAAATGTTTTTAGTGCTTACTCCTCCTCTCTTTACAGTCGGGGAATCGGGAGCCACATCCTGGGTCACTGGCTACCGCTCTGATCTATAACAAACTAGACCATTAAGGTATCTTGCTGGTAAATTTGCTGAAATTATTGCTGATGTGCTTTTGTGTAATAACTATTAAAATCTGCTAATGTTAAAAGCTTCTGTGGGAAAAAAACCAGCTAATTTATATATATATTTTTTTTTTTTAATCTTCAAACTAACATGTAAAGAAATACCAGTAATTTCTATAGTGCCCCTTTACTAAAACACTCAGTATATCACGGTGTTTTTAACAGCCGCAGAACAAGCAAAGACTCACGGTTTTCTGTGTAAATACGTGCAGACATACACACAGCGCTACAAGTGTGTGAGTACTCACCCCTCCAGCCCACGCTGCTGCTGGCTACAAGCACTCACTGTCTGTTCACGCACAGGGTTTCGCGCTCCTCCTCGGGCTCGGAAGGCTGTCGCGACCCCGGCGTTGTTTCAGGCTTCCCCCTCTGAGCGTTCCCCCTGCGCGTGGAAGGACGTCTTGCTTCTTGCCACCGCTTTCGTAAGATTGCTCTTTACCGAGGATGCGCTTCCTCCAGGCTACCCAAGCAAAAGAAACGCAGCTGAGGGCTAACGGGTTCGTTACGACGACGACAATGTGTGATAGCAAACTACCACCGTTTCTACGTAAAGGTTCAGCTCACTGCTTTACTGGCACGAGGGCTAATTCATAGCTACTGGACAACTGCACTGACTGCCACTAACTTCTTGCGTATCACCAGTATTCTATCTCGTATATGGCGTAAAGACAGATATTCAATTTTTTTTTTTAAACATACAGGTGTCCTCAATTGAGGAAAAATAAATAGCCAAGTACAAACCGCATGTCACTTCAGTAACATTGTAGGGTTTTGGTTTTTTTCCTCCGCTCTAACCGTGAAAATATAATTGAAGTCCCAGGAAGATGAATCGTATTTTAGTGGGCAGGAGGCTCCGAAAAATAACGCAGTTTTAACAGAGCTTGGTTGACACAAGCCGGACTGTAGCGCCCAGGGCTCCCGGGGTCTGGGGAGAACGAGGCGGCGGCGCCATACTTTCCCGGACTCCCTGTTACGGGACTGTTTCTTCCTGAATTAGAATACACGGAAGCATTTGGAAGGCCAGCAGCGATGGTCTGGGACTTGAATCTTGCCTTCAGCGCTGGACTTGGCCAACTGAAAGAAACAAAAGGTCACTTGGCATTTTGTTAAGGAAACCGCAATAAGCAGAGCAATAAAGAGAGTTCTCTCACTCGGTACCACTCGCAGAGCTTAGAAATAATGCACCAGCAGAGAAGAATCGTAACTGGCGTGAGACGGGTCTGAGCAGAAACAGCAACAGCGCAACGTGTGATATACAGACATGCTGCCTCATCAGTAAGATGTCATGTGCGCCAAAATGGCCCCAAGAAATTAAACGGGTGCTTGTGGAGCGCCTGGACAATTACAGTCCAAATTTAGTCCAACTGGATGTACTCAGTCCTGACCTGGGTTAGTGCTGCGGCTATTGCAGGACTTCCCCCCTCCTTTTTAAAACAACCTTGGTGTTGGGATGCCACAGAAGTAGTATCACTTTTCTATATAGTAAGTGTCAGATTTTTCTCTTACCTCAGTGAGAACTAGGATCTAAAATGTCTTTGAAAGCAGAACAGAATATTTCCTTTGTTCAATTAAGAAACCTTTTCTGTCACAACCCTTCCTTTTTCCCTGACTTTATCTGCAGCAAGGCAGAATGACCGAAGGAGAATTCTAGTATGTGTGAATCATTCCTGCCCTTTCTTTGTGTGTGAAGCAATTTCTTAAACGAGCTGCTACAGAAAACACGCTATAAGCGAAAGACATTTTAAAAGGTTTTTAAAAATAAATCAACAAATGAAACCCAACCACACAAGATACGCGTGCACACGGCTTATTAAAAACCATTGGAAAACCATTTTCTGCTGACAGACCTACAGGCATCTGTATCTGTGGTGGGATTTTTGCAGTCAGAACCCTACGTACCTAAACACAAAGTGATCCAGCGTGTCCTCCTTCGCTTTTGGCAGAGGCAGCACTGCAAAATGAAGGAGGCTGACAGAGCACGCCTGGGCATTGTCAAATAATCGCAGTAATTGTTTTTACTTAGGTGATTAAAAACCTTGTGTTAAATTTTAGCCCTTTAGAAGAACGCTTTGGATCTTTCAGACAGTGGAATAAGAATGAAAAAAAAGCCTAATAATTAGCCTATTTCTTTTAAAAAAATTAATCACAAAAATCAGGGGACAAGAGAATTTGACTTTGAAAAGTGAAGCGGTGATAAGGACACCGTATCAAACAGGTATACGAAAATATTTGCCTGTTTCTACTCCGCTCTAAACCACAGAAAAACCTTCATGAGCTTCACGTTTTTATTTCTAAAGCTCTGCTTGACGGCCGCCCTGCTTCCGCGCGCTATTCGGAACGCAGAGACCAAAGCAAGCTGCTTGCTTTCGCAGTGCTCGGCCCTGGGCAGCGTCCCTCCTTCCACTGACCACCTGCACTTTCAGCCCTGTCGCATCTTGTTCCAGCTCTTCCCACAACGTTCCTCCTGCTCCAGTCCCTGCTGACTGAACACAGCTGCACTTCCCAGCAGCTGGCGCCCGACTCCCGCTATGGATTTTGTGGCCAACAAGCCGGTCAATTGTACTTTTACAACTCACAAACTCTGACGGAGCGTTAAAGGTTCTGTCTTTAAAGCATGTTTTGAAAAATTAATGTTTAATATCTATACTGAGGACTTCTTAGTGGAAATAGTTCTCATAGTAAGTGGAATTTCATGCATTTAAGAGAACTAGAAGAAACAAGAAAAAACCAGAAGTCAGTACAGGTCATCTGATGGCTTTTCTGTTCCTGCCCCTTTTCCAATCTGTTGTGTGGCACCGGGTCACCTGTTTCGTTTCTGAGAACTTTATCATGACCATGTATAAATCGTGGGCTGTCTAAGCAAGGGACTCCTCAGCGTTCTGACCAATGTCTGTTGCAATGGAAATAAATCTTCGTGTTAATACAATTACCTGAAGAAGCCACTTGAATGAAAACTGGCACTTTGGGTCCCCCAAAAGCAACAGCGTTCAAAATAAAACGTATAAACAGCGTAACATGTATTCGGGCATCTCAACAAACGCAGTCTGCTTCCACCATTTGTGTAGCAAAACATGACATCCTCTCTAAAAACAGCCATCGTTCACAATCCCTTTGGACTGGGGCGATAGAGGGTAGAAATAAAAATAGTAATAAAAAGATGCTTGAAGATATTAAAATAATTTTAACATCACTGCACGACCTACGTACCTCAAAGCAACAGAACGTTCTTGCACTGCATCCACAACAGCGAGGAATTACCGGCTGGCATCACGGCTACCACTGAGACCCATGAAGGCTCCAGGTACTAAGTAACACACCAGCAAACTGAGACTTTGCCAAATGGAAAACACTTAGGCTCTCGAGACCTTCGTTTTCTGTCCAATTTGTCTGTACAGATGTGCTGAAGTTATTTGGAACTGCAGTGTAATGGAAGGAATTTGACTGCAGCACCAGTAAACTCGTCTTATTAATAAGACACCAGCCAAAAAGGCTTGGTGATTCATTTCAGAAACATGCTCATAGTTTATATAGTTGAATATTTAAACCAAGATTTTTGTGAGCAACGAGGCCTGAAATTCTAGCTATTCAAGCTGTTCTGCAGCTGACCCGCTAAAACTTCTATTTCAACTCATTTGATTGCATTTGCAGAAATACCTTTGCCTGTCAGATGAAGAGTACGACTGCACCGCATGTTTCCATTTGTAAATAATCGGGTATTTCTGTGGATCAATCTCTACTCCTTCTATAGCTGCTAAGACATCGCTATCCAGCTTCGAGGGCTGCTCCCTAGGATATAAACAGAACCAGGTGAAAAGAGAACTTTGTATTTGTTCAGGCAAGAAAACATCCCAATTCCAAAACATTTATTTTTGATAAAAGCAAATAAATCGCCCGTGTTTCTCTGTAAACATAGATTCTCTATGAACTTTTTCCAGCAGGCCCACGCACAAATGACTGTCCATTATTACACGGTAGTCTCATAAAATAAAGGTTTTGAGAATTTATTCTGAGGCCATCCCACCTTTGTTAACTTAAGTCAGGCTCACCATGAAGTCAAAGCCTGTCAGATGAATGGTAAACAGCAAAGTGAACTGAATTTCATTTGGAAACAACGAGTTCTCCCCTTCTTCCTTCTGCTTAGCTACAGTATTCAGGTAATTAGTGGCAAGAGGACTGCATGGCTACTGTACAAGCGCTGAAGCCCTTTAAGATGATCGTTCAAGGCTGACTGCAGCTAGCGTTGCTTAGTATCACACAATCTCAAACTTGCTGCCAGCGATACTACAAAAAGCATCTTGTTTTGCATACATAAACCACAATACAAATAAGCGTTAAAAGACAATTCTTACCCAAGCAGGAATAACTTCTTAGAATTGTCATTTGTGGGCGAAGCCTTCATGAGAAATTTCGGGGAAGAAAGTTCTGGATGATGTTGTGCCTCGTTAGTCTGAATTCCAGATTCCATGGCCACTCTCTCCTTTTCTGATGCTACTTTGGGCTCCGTCCCTAGCTTGGCCTGCCCAGGTTTACCTGTAACACTTGGCTCAGAACTTGCCAGTGAACCTGCATAGCAGGTCTTATCCAGATGGTCCTTGGATATTCTCACCTGTCTTGCTCCTTCAGCCAGAATTCTCTCATTCTCAGTTTTTTCAGTGATTTTATTTGATTCTCCTGCAACCTCTTGTTCTTGGAACGACAGGCTCTCAAATTCTGACAGTAAATTGGAAACGGGCAACACGAGGCACTCTTCTCCATCATGCAAATGCTTTCTGTCACTCATTATCCTTTCACTGGACGCAGGATTGCAAAATCCATTTTTGCTGGAAGAAACCGCCTTTTCATAGTGCCTGGGGCGACCTGACGTCTCCATGATGTTTACTGTACGCTCCATTGACAGGATATCACACTCAGCGTCGCCAATAGCATCAATGCTGGGCTCCTTGGACGCAACAGGTTGGCTGATATTCCGTGCTGCATTTTGTCTGTTTTTAATTTCTTCTAAGCTCATGTCATCGTCATCCTCATCCAAAAATGCTCCAACAGAAATGGAATTGCAGCACTTTTTAGTCCTGCCTGTAAAAAATTTTAGTAAGAGCAACACATAAAAAGACTTTCAACAGAATGCCCGTCAAATAAGCTAGGAACAAATACACGATCTCTATGCCTTATTCTATTTATTGAAGCCCTCTGTAATTTTGTTTATGACCTAACCTAACTAAAGCTACAAATGCAAAATGGCAACATTAAGGCTGTATTTTTTTTGCAAATTACCTTTTATATCCTAGTCATTTGAGAACTGCACTTCCTACACTCCTCACGTCAATTATTAACCAGCAATGAAGGATAAAGTGAGGACAAAGCAGACCAGGGAGGGAAAACGTTACTACTACAGAACAGCTTAAGTTTTCATCTCTTCCAAAGCCCAAAGGCTTGTGCCTAGTCCAACGACTATCCTGTCAGCCCAGGCTTATCCCAGTACCAGAGCCCCTTCAGATCCATAATCGCACGGGAAAGGAGGAGGGAGGAGCACAAAGTCCTGGGACTAGTGTGTGCCTTCCAGAAACGCAGGTGGTCTGAGAAGGTATAAAAGCTTTCCCGGTTTTTGTTCAGCGTGTGGTTCACCCTCAACGGTAAAGAATTATTCCGTTACTTTAAGAAATTATTCTGTATCTGTGGGTTACAAAATTCTGTACTCCAAGACAAAGTCCCAAATGCTCCAAGTTAAAAACATACTGAAGACAGAGGTCGTCTTACAGGAATTTCATGTGGGCGCTACAAATAAAGCACTTCATATGGAAGATAACCAACATCTACTGAGGTCTGCTCTAGTTCTCCTACATCACAGTGCTGTTAGCTACTTTTTCAATACTATGATCAGCCTGTTTGGATAACAGATTAATAATAGCAACCACAACAGGTGAAATCTGCTTCCCCTGGGCACCGAGCTTTTTCTCTCCCTCTTCTCCCTAGGTACAACCCGCTGTTTGTATCATTTGCCCTTTTCTTACCAGAAGGATGTGGAGTTTTATATCTATTGCAGGTTTCATTTTCCCCTGTTTCTTGCTGAGCCTTTTCGCTCATTTCCCGATGACTCAGGTACTCTTCTAATTTTCGCAGCCCCTCCTGGGAAGACAGATCAACAAAACAGCCCAGAAATTCCCAGTATTCAACCCACGGGAACCCCAGTTCATGAGCTAACTCCCTGCAATAAATAAAATAAAACGAATCATTTGTGAAGACATAAATATTAGTTTGACAATAACTTTTCTGAACACATTTTATCAGCTATTAATAGGAGTATAAACGTGCAACTAGGCAACACAATTCCGCAACAATCAACAGTCTGCAAAAGCGATATACACATCCTTAGCAAACGTCGTATCATCTAGGTTTTTTCTATTTTTCAAATTTAATCAACGATTCTTAAGAGTTAGCACCATAAATACTGCTATTTTTAGGCTGACTGTGTCTAGACATCGGATAGGGATGAACCCCACTGATGCAGGCATAATTTGAATGATACTCCGTTCAATAGCCTTTTCTATTTGGGAATGGGAAAAGGAAGCGAGGGGTTATTTTAACCAAAGAAACCTAGTCAGCTTTTAACAAAGTACCTTTTTTCCATATATTGCTGATACAAGGTATTTTAACAGCAAGGACACACACCACAACACACAGCTTTTATAAAGCAGAACGTTTGTATTAGGATCTTTTCATTCTGCTATCCTTTTAACAATCCCTCAATTTTACAGAAGAAGTAGGCTATGCATCATTTTAGATCTTCCGACAAATTAGGCAAATAAATGTTTGAGAAAAGCACTCTACACATACCATCAGTAATAGTTAAAATATCTTGTTCTTAATTTCCAAAGCTAAGAAAGCTAGCTCTCGCATTTTTAGCTATTTTGTTCACACAAAAATACGGTAAAAATCCAACTACAATACACTACATAAATATTCTGCCAGTAACTTTTGCCCTAAGATATTGTGCAGTAAGTAATAACCGTACTCTCAGCACAAGTCTTCTGCTTTTAATGGCTCTGTCTATTGCTAATTTTTTATACTGATACTCTTCCAGATACCTTCCAACTCTTTCAACACCTCTCTCCAGATCAGATTTCCTGACATTGTGAAAGAAGCCAGCTCTCTCTCGAGGTGGAGTCTTCCAAAGCTTGCGAAATTCTTCGGCCTTTAAAAAACAGAAATAATTAAAAAACCCTACCCCCTACAACATGAAGCTAACTCAGTGCTGGCTAAATGTCTACCTGTAGTTCTAGAAGACATTTAGCCGTTTGCTGTCTACATGTAAACAACTCACGTCCTGCCGCAAGCATTGCTCAACTCTAGCTATGAAGAATCTCACACTGGATCCAAAGTTACTCCTCCCAGGATTACTGGTTACTTTGATCTCACAAGTGCTTATTAGAAGAGTAAGGGCCACAGCGTATAACCACCTTAAAGCAAACCGTACAGATACTAAGTCGGCTTGGTTTTCATTTGTGCGCAGCAGGAATATAATTTTCCCATGCCATTATACTTTTATTTAATGATAAATGTTCTCTTGGTCACTGGTTTCTTGGATGCAAAGGTGATTTTTTATATGTATATATTTAATTCCACAGACATGCTACAGTTATTAAAATATATTCTTGCTGTTTATTTTGAAGTTTGAATTTGAACTGCTAAAGGGAATAAACCAATGGATTTTTGTAAAATCCAAACATTATGCCTTTCTATGACAAAAATCAGCAACAATGACTAAGAATTACATTCAGACATTAAAAGTATCTGTGGGTAATCAAAATAAAGCATTGTTTACATCCGAGGTAGAATTTTCTGGAGTATAAAATATATTTACATTTCTGTTAGCTAAACAGAAAATTGACCAATGAGCATATTTAGAAGAAAAAGCATTAAGCACTTCAGTAATACTCAGTCCTGGAAGAATTCAAGCATTAGACGACAGAAAGTCCTCGACTGTATTTATTCACTATTTCTGAAGCCGTCATACTTCCAGCATGACTCATCTGTTTAATGTGAGCAAAGACATGTCTGTAAATATATAATATATATAACTGGTATCTAAGTATTCCTCCTGAAAACTAAAGATTTTGCTTTTCTACTATACAACAAATACTTTTCCAGAACCATCCCAACTCCTACTACTTGGTCGTCAGTTTTTTTCATTTAGAAAAAATTATTAACGTTAATTCAACAAGCAGAGGTGATAAACTGCTTCTAACATCCAGTGTCAATTGCTGGAAATGAGCTAAAGATATAGTTAAGATTTTTTTTAAACCAATTCATAGCCGCGTTGAAAGGCTCTGTTTCAGATTAGGAAGTTAGAGCAATTATCTGTAAGACAACGAAAGGTTTGTCAGAGAGTGCTCTTTGAATAGATTCCCATAGGAAAAAGAAGAACCTTCTTTTGACTGAACTTCCACTCCCATTTACACCACACGTTTCTATGTTTTCAGCAGTAAAAAGTATTTAGAAATTTCTGTGCTTCTCCTCTATGGAGGAAGATCCACCTCTTCAAGAAAGAGAGAGCTGCGATCTAACAGGAGCAAGCTACACCACACAACGAACCACAGGTGGATCTTCCAATGGTTCTCTATTAAAGAAAGGGGGAATACTAGGCATTTGAGTCTTATGAAGTTCTCTCCTTACCTTTGAGGGGCTCATGGGGCCCGCGAAAGCTCTTATTGACAATACTGGATCTTTGGGGCTGCCCGTGTATTTAGATAAATGTCTGTGGGGGCCATCGTCTGTCTGATCGGGCGACCACGGTGCACCAATTACAGGAGCTGAGGAATTGTCTTCTGCTCTCAAGAGCGGTACGTAGTATCG
>VZTV01034568.1:11329-41287 GCA_013400875.1 Anhinga rufa
ATCCTAAAGCGGAGAGGGTCGAGGAGGGACTGTGGCCCCGGGAGAGGCTCGTGGCCGGGGACGGAGCACGGCCACCCCCGGTGCAGGGGATCCCACCCCCGGCACAGCCCCGCTCTCTCCATCCCCGGGGACCTGGGGCTCGAAGCCTCTGGCATCGCGTGCCTTCAGCTGCTCCCTGGTTCCCCCCGGCGCGGCCGAGCACAGCTTGGGAAGATGTTTTCTTTTCCTCCTTCTCTCACAGCCTCTGCCTCCACTTAACTTCAGCCGCTGAGGAACAGGAACGCCCAGCTAGGCACCGTGGGGGGTTATCTTCTCCCAGTATATATTTGTTATCTAAGGCTAATATAAGGGGAATCCCATTTTCCAAAGACAGAGGAAGGTCTGACAAAGCTCTTGCTCACCCCCCTCCCATGTGCCTCCTACAGCACGCCAAACCCTCAAACGCAGAGCATTTTTTTCCCGGACATGCAGCCTCTCCTTAAAAAGAATGACATTTATTGTTTTTTTACAATAATTCCTTCTTTATGGCCCAATTGAAGCGATACCCATAGCGCTGAGGCTTTCTGACCCTCAAAAAGAGCCTTTCGCTTTCAGCTCCGGTTTGTGGGGGTTTATTTTTTCCTTACCTGACAACCTGAGAGGCGGCTCCGATCCTGCGCCAAGCGTTCGCTTGCTAGTTTGCACGCAAAAAAAATATATATAAAAAAAAAAATATAGCAGGCCCATACCCGCCGCCAGACGCTGACCCCGGACGTGCTCTCAAAAGCAGTTTCCCAAGGAACTTGCCGGTCCCACGCAGATGCCTGGCGCAGACGCCGGCCGGCCCCGGCGTACGGTCAGAGCACCGGACACGTCCATGCGTTACAAGCTGCTGCCGTGCAGCACCCAGTGCAGCTTCTCCTCCTGGAGCGAGCTGCAAAGGGAAAGCAAAACCTCAAAAAAACCACCCCCNCAGTAATTAAAATTAGTTTCCTCTGGTGTTTGCAGCCACCCAGCCCTGCAGCCGGCAGCGCCTCCTTCCCAATGCGCTCTGCCCCGCGGGGCCGCAGGGGACCTGGGCACCCACGGCGGCATCCACCCCGGCGGAGGGCTGAGCTGGGGGGCGGACATCGGGGGCGAGAGCGGCAACGTGGAGGAGATCACACAGGGGCGGAGGGTACGAAGGAACCACAGGCAGGGAAGGAAGTTGCTGCTGGGCAGTCGCCATCTCTGAGGGGTTTTGCACCTCTCTGGCTGCAGGGAGCTCGCCTGGGTGTCATCTGGAGATGCACCGGCATGGGCATTCCTGCTGCCTGCTGGCACCACTGGTGCTGCTGTGCCTGGTGCTGGTGGCCGTGGCCGGCGGCCAAGGTGAGGAGGGGACGCGGCGCCGGGCTGGCCGGGGGGACGGGGGCTCGCTCGGCCTCACGGCACAGAGGGGAGGCTGGCGGTGGGTGAGCCCCGCTGCCACTGGTGCTGGCAGCCTTCGCAGGCAGGGCAGGAGGGGTGCACGCATGCGAAGGCGTTCCTGCTGCCTGCCTGGGGTGCCATGGAAAGGCTGGCCGTGCCGCCGCCACGAAGGCATCCACAAGCACTCGGTCCGGGGAGGGCTGCAGGGTCACGGGCAGGGAGTCGGGGTCCGGGTCCGTGGGGAGATGGAGCGGGGCTGGGTGGGGGGTTGGTTTTTTTTTGGCTTTTCTTCTCTTTCTGCCCAGAGCAGGTAGAGTGGGATGGCTCCCACGCAGCGCCGGTTCCCCTTCGTGGGCAGTGTTGCTGCCGGCAAGCACACAGGGCTCGTCCAAAAGAAGTCACTTCCCTGCCGGAGCAGTGCCTCAGGGCCAGCCCTGACCTTTCCCACGCCCAGACACGCAGCTTTTCGAGGCCAGGTCTCGCCGCTGAACAAACGCAGCACCTTTCCCCCATGATTTCAGTGGAGCTGGTGGTGGCGGAGGGTCTTCTTCCTAAAAACAGCAGCTTCTGCGCGAGGGGAATGGAGAAACGCCGGGGCTCGGGGGCCAGCTTGGTGCCTGGAGCATCTCCTGGCCATATCTCTGTATCCTCTATCACGCCACCCTTCCCTGCTCTCGGGGAGGCCAGGCAAGCCTCACCTCCGCCTTCCCTCTCTCGCCACCCTAAGACGCGTCTCCCAGCCCCGTTGCCCACCCTGACGATGCAGGGCTGGGGCGCTCGCGCTGCTCAGGGATGCACAAGATGGGGTGTTTCTTGCTTGAAGCAGCAGAGCCTGCAGCAACTACGGACTCAGCTGAGCTGCAAAACCTCCCCGCAGGTGCTGGCGTGGTTAACCTGCAGCGTGCTGCGCTGGCCCAGCCCCGGCGCTCGCCGCTAGCTGTAGGCAGCAGGTTACGATCACACCTTCAGGCTGCAGGGGGAATTTTTGCATCATTTCTTCCCCAGCTCTGCACACCCACTGCACCAGCACCCTCCCTCGAGGGCAGCTTCTTGCTAGGGCAGCTCCAGGAGCCTAAGATGAGAGCATTAATGTGCCCTCATGTCTTTCTTGCAGCACTAGATGCTGCAAAGCAGTAGTAACTAATAGGCCCTGTTTGTTGCAGGCTGTTTAGTACCTGGAGTGATGGGAAGGGCCCCCTTCATAAAGAGCTGCAGGTCCCATGTGTGAGCTTCTGCCTTTGCTTGCTCCGGCCTCTCCTATTCCTAGCTCTGCTGAGTATAGGGGTGTCCCCTCTGCACCCCAGGGTCTGGTGAGGGCGGGCATCCTCACGCCTGCAGCTTTGCAAAGGCAAGGCTTAAGCTGGAGCTGCTTGGGCTCTCCTGGCTGTGCTAGAGGACAGCAAAGCCGCTGGCTCCGCAGGTGCCCTCCAAGCATGGCTCGGTGTTTGTTGGGACCGGTTGCACGGAGGCAAAGCCCTGCTGGGGGCTGCAGGATGGGTGGGCTAAGCCGAGCTCCTGGAGGCTGATGCTTGCCTTGATGGCCCTGCCAAGCTGGGCTTTCTTGAAGGGCTGCAAGATGGGTGGTTGTGTGGGGCTCTGCAAAGTCCACCCACGGCTGAGGCGGCTTCCAGCACTGCCCTGACCGCAGGCAGCCGTGAGGAAGCCACAGGGCTGTGGTGCACGCTTGGCCCAGCGGCCGTGGGTGTTCATTTGTTTTAAGGGCTTTTTGTATCTCGCCTCTGACAGAGCCCTTGACAGCCAGGGCTGCGCTGGGAAGAGGGAGGCAAGCACAGAAACTCAAGAGAAAAGGACCCAGCTGGCAAAATTCCTGCCGTTCCCCAGGGTGGATGGGGATGGGGCACAAATGAGCAACTGGACGCTATGATGGCAGGGTCTGCAACCATCCCTGTTCTGGGCAGGGCAGAGGATATTGCATGAGCATCTGCAGCATGTGGCCAGAGCAGTGGGTGCAGAGAGACACACAGCCAGCCTGGGATGGTGAAAGAGAAGGGTATGCCCAAGGTGTGGATGGCGATGGAGATGCAGGCTGAGCTCGTCCCTGGAGAGCAAGAGGGGCCATGCTGGGGGCTGCGGGTTGGGGGCGTGGGTGGGCTCCAGTGGCCGTAAGCCCTCCCCGGCCACGAGCCTCTCCCGGGGCCACAGTCCCTCCTCGCCCCTCTCCGCTTTAGGATCCCCGACGTGCCAGGAACAAGCCGTGCCTGCCAAAGGAGCGCTGCGTCTGGTGCCGGAGAAACNGGTCTATAAGGCAGAGTTTGAGGACACATCACGCGTTTTATTTAGCGATACTTGCTTCCGCGTGTCGGTGTGGGGTGAGTAGTTGGGTCCCCACCACCCCATCCCCCTGTGCCCCCCATCCCCTCTCACCAGCTCTGTCCCCGTAGAGCCCGTCCAGCAGCCGCGCCTGGAGGCACGCATCCTGCACCAGGAGCGGGGCTGGTGCATCGTCTCGCTGCTCTGCGCCGTGCCCGGCACTGGCAACGTCTCCTACAGCTGGTTTTGCACCGGGGAAGCCCTGGGAGCCCTGGAGCACCAGCCCCGGCTGGACGTGCGGGTCCGTGGGGACGCCGGGCCGCACGTCTGCAGCTGCAACGTGAGCAACCCGGTGAGCTGGAGCGCGGCCAGCACTGACGCTGGGGCAGCCTGCCGCAGGGCAACCTCAGGTAATTTGCCCTCGGCTCCATAAAAGCAGGGTTTAGGGAGTGCACAAGCTGCACCGCTTCCAGCCCTCCCTCAGGGCCCTTCGTCTCCCTGCCTGGGCCAGTGAAACTGTGGCGGCCGTCACGCTGATGGCAAAATGTGCCCAGCTTCCCCTCCTGGGAAAGGAAACGATAGCTGAGCACGGGCGATGCTACAGCAGTGAGGTTTCCTGGCCGGGTCTGCCTGGCGGGCTGTGATAGAGACTCGATTTAGAAATGGCTCAAGGCTCTGTCCTGCATCGAAGGTCTCCCCTTCTCCTCTCCTTCCTCCCCAGGGCTTTTCCCGTGGTGGGCAGTGGCTGTCCCCCTGGGGCTGCTGCTGGCCATCTCCATAGCCGTCGTTATCATCTGCTACTGGCGGAGGAGGCGAAGAAAGAACCCGCAGGAAGGTTTGTCCCTGGGGATGGCGCGGGAGCTCGTGGGACGGGCAGCCGTGGGGGTTTGGCTGTGCAGCCCCTGCCCTCCTCCTGACTGCTGTCACCCTCCTAGCGCTCCCCATGCTGGCCCTGGGGTTCTCCCTCCTCCTAGGGCTGATGCGGGATTAGCCACCGGGCACCGTCACCCCCCTGCACAGGGCACGAAGCCTTTGCCCATCCCTGCTGATGCAGGGTGGTCCAGGTTGATGAGCTAGACGAAGCATGCCAAGCATCGGTGGCCAAACCCAGAGGCCTCATCCATGACCCCTCCAGACCCCCTTCCATGGGGTCTAGAGGACTGTTTGGGTTTGGATATTCTTCTGAGCTGGAGCATCCCTCCCCAGCCCCTGCCACGTGCTAACAAAGTAAAACCTCCTGGTTGCCAGGGGACCTCTTTCTCCCGCTGCTTTGCTTTGCTTGAGGGCTGAACTCCCCCATTCTGGGGGCTCCGACACATCAGCCATCTCACACGGATCCTTCAAACTCCCCCAGGACACGTCGAGCAGACACTGACCGTCTACGAGGAGGTGGGCAAAGCCCAAACCATCCAAGACCCTGTGAGTGCCGAGGGTGTCCCTGGGCATCCCCTCCCCACGCTGCCTGGAGGGACAGGACCTCTGGAAATGTCTGTCGCACTGGGTTGCACCCTTTAACCAGCCTGGGGTTGTTTTCTTACCCAGAATGGGACCAGTGAGGCCACCGTGGGAGGCACCACCATCTACGCCATCATCAGCCCCAAAATGCAGGTAGGGGCTGTGCCGGTCCTGCGCTGGCGGGGAGGACTGGAGCTGCCCCATGGGTCTGGCTGTGCAGCCCCTGGGCTGGATGCACCCATGGCAGCTGCCGAGACCACCCCTTTTGCCCCAAATTTGTTTTTCTTTGCGCATCGCAACCGGTTTTTCCCGGGCAGGGACCCAGCCACCGTCAGGAGCCTGAGAGCTGCACCGTCTACTCCACGATTCAGCCCACCAGGAAGGTGAGGTTGCCCTGCCGTGACCACGGCCCCTCCGAGGCGGCACAGAAACCCGGGTCGCCTCGGTTCGCCAACCGGGTGCTGGGTTCACCGTCCCGCTCGTGCGCTGCCTGACGGCAGGTTCTTGCCCTGTTCCACAGTCTCCCTCTCTCAAGAGGAAGAGGCTGGACCGAGCTTTGGTTTCCACTGCCTACACAGAGGTAACGGGCAACGGACCGGTGGGGAGATGAGCCCTGGGTATCTCCAAAGCTCATCAGTTTTTTGGGGCTGTGGTGTGCTAAACCCCACCCATTTCCTTGCAGGCCACGGAAGTTTCTAGACCCTGGTGCGCCCCGTCGCAGACCTCATCCGCGGCTTCTGCTGGCCGCTACCAATCCTAGTGCCCCGGCTGCCTCGGCAAGACCTTCCCTTCCCTACGGGCCTCTTCTCCTGGAGCACCCAGAGACCTCTGGCACCCACCAGGACCCCACCAAGCAAAGCCGGGGGCTCGCTCGGGATGGAAATGGTCAGACGTGGGTTTTTGCAAGGATGCAAACCCCAGCCGTGCCTTGGAGGCTTTCCTGCGAGGGAAGTTGGAAAGACTCAGTGATGGAAACTTGTCTTCGGAGGAGATGGGTGTGAAATTGGACAGGCGGGATCGCGGGGACACGTGTGATGTGTGCGTGTTTAGTGCCAGCCTGTGATGTGTGTGTGTGTTTTTAGGTCTTGACAGGTTTGATATAACCTGGGAATTTATTTTTAGGTGTGAATATAGGCCGAACTGCATGAAGCAATTGTGGTGCTTGTTTAATTAGCTTAATTGGCTATTTATATCCTGAAATGTACCTCGGGCACAGGGAGGGAGTGGGAACTGCCTTGTTTGTGGCTCGGGAACCTCTGAAGCGAATGGGGTCTCATGCGGAGATGCACTTTGCAAAGCTTCAGCTGCGTGGGTTGGGTTGGGGGTGGAGGTGGCCGTGGGCATTGGTTCGGGCAGGACGGTCCCTGCACCGGCTGGGCTGGACACGGCCCCGGCAGCCCCACGGCGAGGTAAAACCGGAGTCGCCGCCACGTCCCTTCCCACCTGAGTTATCCCATGCTCCTACAGCACAAGTGGCCCTGGGAGACGGAGGTGGAGAAAGAGGGGCTCTGGCTTCAAAGATCTTCCCGAAGGCAAGATCAAGGGCTTTTCTTTAGAATTAAAATGAAACGTGGCACTTTGGCAGTACAGGAACAGCGGTGGCTCCACGACGCTCCCCTCCCGCCGGAGTCCCTGCATCAAAATAGCTTTGTGGCTGCTCCCTGTGAAACGAGCATTAATTGGGATCGTTAAGTGGGAGCTGCGCTGGGAGGCTGGCACAGGGCGGGAGGGGATGTCGGGCTGCCACAAAGAGGGAATTTAGGGGGCTGGGCTGGTGCAGATGGGGGCTCAGGCGCAGCCTGCCGGAGCCGGGCTGGTTTACGCCATCCCGAGCCTCATCCTCTGCTTTTCATGACATGCGGGTGTGAGTCAAATACTTCTTGCACTGTAAGAGCATCCCCCTCTGCACACGGTGGGCATTGATGGGGAGGCAGCAGCAGGGCCAGAATTCAGTGGGAGAAGTTCAGGGATGACGGAGGGGATGGAAATCCTTCGGCACAGGCGCTGGGGACGCGGTGGCAGTCCTTGCTGGGCCGTGGCTGCTGCCTGGGAGCGGGGACTAAAGCAGCAGCCGCCTCTCAGCCCCTTTGCAGCCTGAAACGCCGGGTCCCCGCGCTCCTGACGAGCGGAAACATCTGAAGGCGACAGCACAGAGCCTGGGGGCTGCCGCATCCATCAGCTCGTCGGGCTCCTGCCAAAGCCACGCTCCATCACGGCGCTGTAATTTATGCTAATGACCTGCTCTTGCATATTGGAGATAATTTGCAGTGCTCGCTGCAAGCGCTGAGGCAGCACTTTGCTCCCTGCCAGGGAAGTTTGCTTTCCCATCTACGCTGGTTTCTATCAGTGCTGTGTAATCGGGCGTGGGGATGAGCTGGTGGGTGCTCAGCACCGCGGTGCCGCCGGATCGGTGCCGGTGATCCAGCCACAGCATCATCGCGTGGCCGCTGGCTTGCTCGTACTCGCGTCTCCCCGCACTGACATCGGATCTCCTCCCCGATGGACGGGGATCGCTCAGGGCTGAAATTAAACTGGGTCAGGGCTCAGCGGGTGCCGCCGTCGCCCTTTGTTCACGGCCGGGGTTGGCCCCGGCGCTCCTCGCTCATGGCCGGGGGAAGATGCTGGTGGCCGTTTGCCCCCGACGCGGGGGCTTCGCTGCCCCACGCATCCCTCGACCGGTGCCGAACAAAGGCCCTGAAATGTCGTCTTTCAGGAAGGAATCCAGACTGTAATTAAAATCCTTTGTTTTAAGCATCTGCCCTCGTCGGAGGCCAGCACGCTGGGGCTGTAGCTCGTGCTTTAGCATCAGCAAGTCATCCCTCCCATCTCCTTCCCATCTGCACTGATTGCCTGCAAACTGGGGTCACAGGGACACCCCGAACGCCAGTGCCGGTGGTCCCCGCTCAAGCTGGGGCTGCTCGATGGCACGTCTGGGGGCCAGGCCTTGTCGAGGACACAGACCTGGGTTTGCAGGGGAGAAATGGGAACCCTGTGGGTTGGTTACAGCAGCTGTTAAGGGAAGATGTGACCCCCTAGGGTCTGCGTCTGGCTGGGGGGGGGGTCAGGGGCCCATGGGGTGCTGCGTGTGGTGTCCCCAGGCGGGCTTGGGGCTGCTGCCTGCTCTTGTGGGCTGCTACTGTCGCAAACCTGACGTTGGAGGTAAACCAAACCAAAACAGGGCTTGTTGCGTGATCTGGGCGGGTGATTTATTCTAAAGAGAGCGGAAGTGAAGGAGGAACGAACCGTGGTGGGTTCCTGCCATCTCCCAGTCATGCGGCTGCGCCGCCATCTCCTTTTATGCAGAACCTCCCCAGCCCCAGGTTAACGGCTGGTGGCAGGGGCCTACAGGCTTAGGGGGTGTCCTTGGTGGCAGCTGCCTGGCGAGGAGGTTTTCTAGCCCGGGGTTTGGGTGCGGACGCAGAGACAAGATGGTGGCGGGGCTTACAACGGTGCTCTTCTTCCTCCTCTTCACCATGCAAGGTATGGCGGTGGGTTCCCCCCGGGGTGGGAGTGCTGGGTTGGGGGGAGATGGCTTTGGGGACAGTGGAGGACCTCGGGGATGTGCCTGTGGGTAAACCCTCCCTGTCCCTTAGGACCCGAGGGGATGGCAGGGAGATGTGCCGGGGAGGGGTAGGTTGGGTGTTGGGAGAAGGTTCTTCCCCCCAAGGGTGGGGGAGCGCTGGCACAGGCTCCCCAGGGAGGCAGTCACGGCACCCAGCCTGGCGATGCTCAAGGAGCCCTTGGACAACGTCCTGAGACGCGGTGTGAACGTGGGGCTGTGCTGCGCAGGGACACGAGCTGGCCTCGATGGTCCTTGCAGGTCCCTTCCAACTCGAGACATCCTATGCTTCTACGATTCTATGTCCCTGCTCTCTCCCCCAGCTTTTTCCATCCTGGTGCTGTGTGGGACCCTCTGGCTGCCCTGCCACAGGAGCCCCTGGCATCGCCGCCACCAAGCTGGGGGTGAGGGGCTGCTCTGGGTGAGCCGGGAAGGTGGAGAGGACCCCGAAAATGAAACAAAAAGGGAAAATATATCACTGGGAATCTGCGTGGTCCCATGCTCAGGGTGGGGAGGTAGAAATATGCCCACGGGCTTTAGGGAGTGTCCCTGCAATATGTCTCCAAGGCCAAGAGAGGACAAAGGTGTTAGGAATTAGTGGACAAATGGGTTATTTGGATTTTCCACAAGTCTGGGAGGAACTGAGGTCTCCAAGCGTGGACGAGTGCTGGGGAACTGGATGGGCTGTGCCTGTCCGGCCAAGCAGCATTGGTCTCCGCTTTCTCAGCAGCCCAGGCACTACACAGTCCAATACTGGAGGTGGTTGGGGCTGTTGGTGGGGTGGCATATCTCAGTCCCAGGCTGCAAAGCCACACCCCATACCACCGAATCCACTGGCGTCGCAACAACAGCGTGAGGATTGCCAGCTGGGGTAAGGACAGCAACACCACCAGCGAGGGACGCATGGCACTCTTTTCCAACGGCACCCTAAGAATCAGCTACCTGCAGAAAAATGACAGCAACATGTACCAGGTGTACCTGGAGGACAACATGAGCCACGAGTACCCTGAATCCTTCAACCTGATGGTGTATGGTGAGCTGGGAGGACGGGTGGGTTGTCCCAGTGCCCTGCAGTGGGACAGGGAGGCTGTGACATCCCGCTGTCTCCTCTAGATCTGGTCCCAAAGCCCACTGTGAAAGCCAAAGTGCTCAGGGGTGACTCGGCGTTGTGCGAAGCCATCCTGGAGTGCTCGGTGGAGCAAGAAGGGGTGACCTACGAGTGGATCGTGCCCAGCAAGCCCCAGCCGGAGGACATGGGTTCCTCTAAAAAGCATGTCTTCAAAATCTTGACAGAAACCCACATCTGCAAAGTCAGCAACCCTGCTTCCTCCAACAACGCCTCGCTGACCTACAGGCACCCCTGCTCCTGGACAGGTACTGCCCACGGTGCACACACGAGATGGCAAAAGTCGGGTGGGATGGGCTGCAAGGTGGCCTTGGCTTTGGAGGGTCCCTGGTGACCCCGAGGACAGTGGGTTCCTGCAAGGCCAGAGGTTGCCCATGGGTCAGGAGTGGTGGGTCCCTTTTCCCCCTGCACTGTGGGCTGGTGGGTGGCAGGACCCCACCTGGGGAGGGGGTCAGGGGGTCTCCTGGCAGGGCCGGGCAGCCCACAGCCCTCCCCATGCCCCGGGTCTCCCTCTGCCTCCAGATGAGTCCTCCGCTGCTGCATCCTGCACTGCTGCCAGCGTACTGGTGGCCCTGGGACACCTCCTCTTCCTCCTCATCCTGGCTTAAGGACGCTCTTAAAGACATCTCTTCTCGTCTCATCTCATCTCCCCACCACTACGGGACCAGTGGCTGGATCCAAACTGGCTGCATGCAGGAGATGCGGTTGGTCCAGGGAGGCATTGCAACCAGTGTCTGTTACACCGGCATCCATCCGCAGCCACTTGCTTCCTGCCAGGCCAGGCTCTGAACGCTCTGCCGCTGCCTTCAGGGTAGCTCCGTGCCTCAGTTTGCCTCCTCACCTTTTCTGCTTTGCTTTAATCAGAGGTTATATTTTTCAGATCTGAACAAAATGGGCATGAAGCCTGTTGCAATGGTGTTTTGAGAACCCCAGACACCTAAATTGCTGAATTCATGGTTAACTGCTTGGAAATCCTCCTCTTCCTGACCCTGAGATCTGTCGGGAGACCCAATCTGAGCCTTTCCCGGGGCTCTCCGTGGACTTAGAATCACAGAATGCCCTGAGTTGGAAGGGACCCACAAGGACCATCGAGCCCAGCTCCTGTCCCTGCGCAGCACAGCCCCACGTTCACACCGTGTCTCTGAGGGCCTTGTGCAAGGGCTCCTTGAGCATCGCCAGGCTGGGTGCCGTGCCTGCCTCCCTGGGGAGCCTGTTCCAGCGCTCCACCACCCTCTGGGGGAAGGACCTTCTCCTAATCCCCAATCTAACCCTCCCCTGGCACATCTCCCTGCCATCCCCTCGCGTCCTGCCGTTGGTCACCAGAGAGAAGAGATCAGCGCCTGCCCCTTCTCCTCCTCCCCTTGTGAGGAAGCTGCAGCCCGCCATGAGCTCTGCCCTCAGCCTCCTCTTCTCCAGGCTGAACAAACCCAGGGACTTCAGCCGCTCCTCGTACGGCTTCCCCTCTCAACCCTTCGCCAACTTCATGGCCCTCCTCTGGACGCTCTCTACTAGCTTTATATATATATATAAAATATTAATATATAGACTTGCGGAGTCCTCAGCTGTCACCTGCTGTTGGTGATGCCCTTTACAGACCTTACAAACGGTGTGACTGCAGGACAGCGTACAACATTTTTAGCCTGAAAACAGTGACGCCGGCACGGGTGCAGCCGGCTGCTGCCCAGCTCCAGGTCCGGAGCACCAGAGCATCGCGAGGGGGCAGAGCTAACGTGGCACCTTTGGCTTTGTCTTCAAGGGAATGGCTGGTGGGATGAGTATGGTCTCTGCCTTCACAAACATCTGTCTGCATATATTAAATTATACATAGCCTTAAGCCCCACATTTTTAGCTGCCTATTCTGCATTCTCCTCTGGGCTGTGGTCGGCCGCAGCGGGTGCTCAGGGACTAGGGGGATGGTGGAGGGAGCCACATTCCCCCCCAGCAACCTTGCTGGGGACAGGAGCCCTTCCACAGTTGTCCTCTATGGGAGGAGACAGCTCTAGATGGGACATGGGGCCCATTGGGATGGGAGGATGTGTCTTGTGAGGGATGGAGACGGTCCCTCAGCCTGCAAGGAGGGATGAGGATGTGTCTCAGGGCCACCGCAGCCCTGGGATGCTGCTGTTCCTGCCGGGTCCCGCAAACCAGCCCAAGAAAGGGGAGAACTGGACTCTACCCTCCATAAAACCCAAGAGGCATCGCTTTCCAGAGCCATCTTTAAGCAAAGACTCCTAAGGCCGGATTCATCAAAGGGTCAACAGGGACCATCTGAAAAATCAGTAAGGGGCACGCGTCGTTCCAGCTCCTGTGTCTAATGAGCAGCTCGGGGTAATTCCTGCTGGGTGGCTGATGGTTTTACAGAAATCCCACCCCCCTTGGAAATATTTACTTGGGTCTTGGTCCATTCTCATATGGAGGTTTGGGGCTCTTCTGCCTCTGAGAAAATCCAGGATGACTGCTGAGCACCAGCATCATCAGAATAACCTCGTAATAACATCATCATAAAACCTCCTGCGATGAATAAATACAGAGCCCGGTGCTGTGCCTCAGTCATATTTCCAGCCAGGAGGCTTCAGCCTGAGCTGACGGGGAAAGTAAAGGCATTTAGGATCATTATTTTTGGTTAAATGAGGTATTTCTGTGACTGCCTATATGATTTTCGTGCCCCCAGGTGCTTCCTAGAAGGATTTTTTCCTTAATGGTTTTGCTTGTAAATGAATTTTTCCCATTTCTCCTGGCCGGTGCCAGCCCAGCCTGGGGCATGCTGCTGTGGTAGTGCCCCACGTCTGATATCAGGGTTTTATGGTTTTCCTGGACCAGTTTGTGGTCAATGGTTTTCTCCATGCCGGCACAGCCTGGAGCCAAGCGTGGGGCACCTATCTATGGCAAGGGGAGGGTTGCGGACTATCTTGCTGCCCTGCCTGGGGGGCCGACCTGGCGGAGCCCATCCACTGGAGACCTTCCTGACCACCGGCTCTTCGGGTGGGATTTGTGCCGGGGCAGCCTGCTGCTCTGCAAAATACCCCAAGGCGAGCGCTTCGCCCCTCCATCGTCTGGCCAAGCGCTCGGTCCAGGGGCTGGCTGCCCCTGACAGGAACCACCGCTGCGTTTCAGCTAAGCCAAAGCTCCTCATGTGTGCGGTGAGAAAAGGAACCGAGGTCCCTCCTACCGCTCTTACTCATCCTTTCTTTTTTACCTCTCTGCTGAGCTCTTCCCTTCTGTGAACTGCTGATTTTTGGGAAATGACTTGGCTTTGGCTTTTATTTTTTTCAGCCGATGCTTTCCAAGCAGGGAGGAGTAGCTTAGCTCGATGCTGGGGTGGTTTAGTGTGGCTTTAGGCTTTTTATCATCAGAAATAATTTATTGGCAACAAATCTCATGGAGATCTCGGGGCTTGGCTCCGCTGAAAAGCGGTGGGATGTAAGTTCACCCTTTATTTCCTTGTGGCACTCAAATTCGGTTTAAAACAACGGAGGAATTTCTGCTTCATGCTGCCGCCTCTGCTCTCCTCTGAAAACCAGAAAAAAATCAATGAAAACTTGAACAAAGCAATAGGAAAAAACCCTCGTCCCATCGTAAAGCTGCATGGGCCGAGCACCGACCAAGGCGAATAATTAATTCCACTAAAATCAGAAAAACAACCAGGCTTTTCTCGCCCCTTTCCAGCAGCAGAACGGTGTTGCAGAGGCGAGCGGTGTTCTCCCCGCGCTCCCCATCCCTGGCTCTCGGCTGAGCGCGGGAGGCTGCAGTCCCTGCTCCATCCCCACCCGGGGGGGCACCCACAGGAGAGGGGACCGTCCCCATTCCCGAGCACTCGCTATGGGGACGGTGTTGAACAGGAGCAAATCGGAGTCCAGATCACCCCCCTGGGCGCTCAGCCTGAGAACGAGGATTGGGCTTTTCCTCGGTGAGTTTTTCAAGTCCACCCATACTCCTCCTCGCTGTAGATCCCATGCGGACCAAAGCAGGGGTATGGGTTAATCCCAGGACATTTGGGGCTTTCCTGCATCAGTGGGCATCGTGGCCACAAGCACGGCTGCACGCCGGCTCTTTGGGCGAGCTTCGTGCTGGGTTCCAGCCCTGCAGTGCCGGGATCGAGCAGCAGCGGTGGGGGTACCCCCACGGCGCCAGCAGGGTTTGGAGGCAGGATGATGCGTTGCTGGTGCAAGCTATAAATCGGCGCTCTGCTTCCTTCTGCAAGTCTCTTGGGCTGTTTCTGGTGAAGCATTCAGCAGCACAACTGCAGGCTTTGGCCAAGAGCCACCGAGCGTCGCTTCCCTTCCCTGGTGTCACCAGGACTTCTCCAGGCTGGTGCCACCGCTGCCAGCATCCTTCTCCCAGGCTCCGAGCTCCCCGTGCCTCCCTGCCTCCTTCAGCCCTTCCCTCTGCTCTCCTCCCAGGCATGGGCCGCGGGGTGAGGGAGGTGGCGCTGGGCACCTTGGGGAAGGCGCCCCGAACTCCAGGACCTCACCCCACTCTCTGGGGCGGCCGTGTGGAAGGGGGGCATGGAGGACCCGCAGAGGAAGCTCGTCCTGCTCAAGCACTTGGGTGGCAACTACACCAACTACATGCAGGGATGGACTCGTTTCCACAAGCTGGACTTCTCCCTGGAGACCGGGAAAACCAGCCGGCAGGACAGGCAGCTCTACCAGTACATCGTCAGCAAGCGGCCAGAGGAGGAACTCTGGCAGATACAGCTGGAGGTGTCTGGTGAGACACGCTGTTTTGGGAGGACCATGCTGGGTGCTCCCAACCTCTTGCGGTGCTGAGAGCAGGTCTGGGAGGTGGGTGGCGGTCAGGGCAGGTGGAAGATGCCCACCCTGACGTCAAGGTGCTGCGGTGAGTCCAGGACCCTCTTGCAGCCCCATCTGGGTACCCCCAGGAGCCTCTGGGTGCGTGCAGACCATGTCCCTTCTAATGCTGTTTGCAGTGGGTCTGGGGCCAGACCGGTTCCTCTCCATCTCCCAGGGATTTTGGAGAGGCCAGCAAGATTTACCAGGCAGGGGCCACGGCAACGTTTGCATCCTTCCCCAGACACAAACCTTTGCTTCCTCCCTCCCTCTCTCCAGAGCTGGCATCTGATCCCAGCATCCAGATCCTTGGCTGGGTGCTGGCCAGCGGCAGCTGCACCATCACCATCGCCCTCAACTGCACGGCGGAGCAAGGGGACAACGTCTCCTACAGCTGGGGCAGCTGGGACGCCAGCACCTTGGGTCTCTGCTCCAGCAACGGCAGCCTCCTGCACCTCTCCTACCCCTTGCAGAACACAAGCATTGCCTGAGCCTGCACCGTCAGCAGCCCCATCAGCAGCCAGGTCGTCGCCTTCAACCCCTCTGAGTGCAGCGAGGAGTGAGGGGGTAAGTCCCCAGTTACTGACCTGGCTCTCTGCAGCCTCCTGATCCAGCTCTTGCTTCGCAGGGGGCTTTTTCATGCTGCTCAGGCAGCCTCAAAGGAGCCTTTTGATAAAAAAAAAAGAGGCTGCTGTTCAGGGTGGCTGAGTCCTTCCTGTAAATGCCAGCCGCAGAGCTGTGGGTCCCACCTGCCCCAGCCCGGCCACCGCACTCGTCGTGCCCCGGTGCATGAGTTTCATTTTAAATGCGTGAGACTGATAACGCTGGGTGGTTTGGGGAGGGTAAAAACCCCGGTGACAATTTCCCTTTCGGAGGCTCTCAGGGCAAAAGTCATGCTCTCTCTCACCAGGATGTTCCAGCACTCCCTCGTGACGCGGGGGACTTTTGCCGGGGATGGGTGACGTGGTGGCTGCCCCTTTCCCCGGGGCCGGGAGGCAAAGTCACACCTCTGCTGGGGCTCTCACAGTGAGCTGTGCTGAGGAAATACCCCCCCCCCGGGAAAAATACTCGGGACTCTTGCTTAGGAAGGGGAGATGCTGAAATGAGATGCTCCAGGGGGGTTTTGGGCTTGTTTCTCACCCCCTTGCCCCAAAACCCCTTACGCTGTGGGACACCCCTGCATGGGATCGGGGCCACCCCAGGTGCCTCCCCACCGTGGGAGCCCGGCTGGCGGCTGGAGCTGCAGAGCTCCGTCCCACTGCCCTCTTCTCATGCACCTGCGATGCAAGGGCGTTGCACAGAGGGGTTGCCTCCTCGCAGGCCTCCGTAAAGCCACCGGAGAAGTTTTTAGGACTTTATTTGGCCTCGGTCTGGCCCCCAGTGGTTTTTTTGCCGCCTCTTGCAGTCTGGAGGTGATTAGAGAGAGCTGTGCCCAAAAGAAATGTTTCCGGTTTCTTGTTTCCTGTTCTAACAACATTGTCAGCCCCAAATTAGGTGATGAGATAAAGAAAGATTCTGCTCAGCTCTGGGTGACCCTGGGCCCCAGGGCCAGTGGCTGACCCCCTCCCCTCTCTGCCCCCCCATCCCAGGCAGGGCCGGACTGAGGAGGGAGCATCTCGTGCTGATGGTCGTGGTGCCCGTCGCCACAGTGACGATGCTCGCCGGTGTCTTCATGGCTGCCCATTCGGCCATGCCCAGCAGTGAGTGCCATGAGGGAGGGCTGCTGGGGTGGGTGGTGGTCCATGGGGGGGTGAGCGTTGAGGGGGGGGACAGAAGCAGCCCCCAGCCTGCCCCAGCGAATGGAGCAAGGGGCTGATCCCTGGGGGACCCTTGTCTTGGGAGTACCCTGGCCCTTGGGAAGGAGAAAGAGGTGTTTCTCTTGAAGCACAGGGTAAAAGGCAGGAAGGAAACCAGCTTAAGAAAGAAGGAAAAAGAAAAAACCATAACTGTACCTGCAGGTGATCTCCAACACTTTATGGGATGATGGGCTTCTGAGATGGCATTGCACGGTCTCAGGGGGAACCGAATGATCCCAGCCCACATTCGAGAGAGCATCATCTCTCCGAGTGCCCCAGACGGGCTGTGCCCCCCCCCTCCCCATTCCCTGTGTAGTGAAAAATTTGCAAAGCTGACCTATGGTGGCCAGAAATCCTCCGACCACGGCCGGGCAGCTGCAGCGATAGGGATGCAGCTGGGTCCAGCCAGTGGGCACCGCACCGGGGATGGATCCAGCATGGGCTCACCCTTGCCATGCCTTGGGGCACAGGAGCAGGATGCGGCCTGGAGAGCATCGGGGTCCCCTTCGGGCCCTGCTCCCCTCACAGCTCCGTGACTTGCTTATCCCCCCGCAGCCGGCCAGGAGCAGGAGCGCCCACCGAGGACAGGGCAGCGCACACCATCGACACCCAAGTGTGGCGGGTGGAGGTGAGCTGCGACCAGCACGACCCCAGTCAGCCTTGGAAAAAATGCTCCTTTAGCGACGGAAATGCTTCGTTAGCGATGGAAATGCTCCTTTAGCGACAGGACCCTGAGTGCTGCAGCCGGCGGGGAGCGTGGGCACGACCCTGGCGGGGTTTCTTGCGTGAGGGTCTTTGGGCAGCAGTGAAGGCAGCAACACCCAAAGCCCCGGGGTCGTCGGTGGGTGCCTCCTTGCTGGTCTGTGGCACCCTCTTGTGATGGGCTTTGGCCACCGGGAGTCAACAGAGCCCCGGAGGTGGTGGGGGAGAGGGTGGGACTGTGGCTGGGGGGGACTGGGGGGTCCGTGGGCTCCGTGGCATCACTCATCCCTGCCTTCCCAGGAGTCAGCCTGGCCACCATTAATTTGAGAATCGCTGGGAATAAGGTTGGGTGCTGCAGCTTCCCCAGACCCCAGCATCCCAGGGTGGCTTTAGGGACAGACTCTTTGTTTTTCCCCCCTCCCCGAGTCCTGCTCAGTGCAAACTGGGGAGGAAATGGTGGGCCGCCCCCTGCCCCAGTCCTCGCCCCGGCTGGGCATTTGCCATGGGGCAACCCACGGCCTCCCCCAGCTCAGGCACCTCGACGACCCCTTTGCTTCCCTGCTCTTTGCTGCAGAGCCCCAACCAGGAGCCCACAACGGTTTACGCCGGCGTGATGATGCCCATGGCCTGAGCCTCTCCAGGCAGGGGGCAGCAGCCCAGCCCGGCCTCCGCCTCTGCTCGCCAGGCACCGACGTCTGTGTTGCCGCTGGAGGAAGCCCTGCTCGTCCCTGGGGAATCGAGGCAAAACCCTCCAGCACGCGCCAACCCCTGCTACAGCCGAGCTGGGGCTGCAGCGACGGCCACGGAGGAGAGGGAGGGCAGATCAAAGAGCAGGGCTGAAGCAAGGCAAGAAATCTTCCTGGGCTGTGGTTAAGGGTGGCCAGCAAGATGCTGAAGCACTGGGAGAGGGTAGAGGAGCTCTGGATACAACCCTGCAGCCGGGCATGAGTGAGGGAGGGAGAATCGGTGCCTCGGAGGGGAAGAGTCAGCCCATCGGCACCACGGTGCAGCACTGGGAAGCGTGGAGGAGCAGGTTTGCACCCCAACCTCATTGCTGCCCCATGGGTTTTCACCCCACGGGCTCATCCTGTGGCCCCAGCTTCACTAGAGGGAGCCCCCGGCTCGTGGCAGCCGGTGACACCAGTGACACACAGTGACGTGGGTTCAGTGGCAGTGGGGAAAAAATCAGCTTTTCCCTGCCCGGGGGGCAGCGGCAGCCCATGCCCACGCCGGGGGAAGCAGCTGCGCCCCACCGCACTTTTCCATCCCCATCCTTTTCCACTGATGACTACAGGAACAGGTGAGGATCTTCCAGATGGACTATTTAAAGATGAATTTCTGGCTGGGAGGAGGAGGCAGCCCCTGCCCGTGGCCTGGCCACCCCCTGCCCACAGCAGCTCCCGACTTCCCTGCAGAAATACCCAGCGTGGGGATGCTGGAGGTGGCCTGGAGGAGGGACCAGGGCTGTAAACGCTTTCCAACCCCCCCAAGTCCGAGATATTTTATAATCCCAACTTAAACTCAGCTTGTACGGCGGGTCTGATCTCGTGTGCCACTGGTAAGGGAAAGGAAAATAAATTTATGATAAAACCTTTTGGAAAAGTTTGCTGGAGGAGTGTGTCAGGGGCTGGATCAGGCTTGGGAGGGGAAGAGAAATCAGTGTTATGCACCTCCCTAGCTTCCTTATTTCATTACTACAGAAAATCAGCTGAGCTGCGTCCCTGGAAAAGTCTGCCTGCGAAGCAACCACTTCCCCCGTGACTAAGGGCAGGTCCAGGGAAGGGCAAGGTCATGCTCGCCCTTTTGCCTCTAAAATTGTGTAAAAGCCCCAAATTCTGTGCCTGGCGCTTGGTGCGGGATGGAGCTCGGTGCTCCCTGTGTTGGTCCTCGCAGAATGGTGGGGCACCCTGCGACGTGCCTCCCCGGCGCGCATCCAAACGTCGTGGCCCGCCCCACGGCTGCGAGGGGACATCAGATGCTCAACATGGGGAGGAAGAGTTCACGTAAAAATGCTAATATTGCCATTGCAGAGGAGCATTGAGCCGCGATGCCGCAGCTCCCCGCAGCTCCCAGGTGACGGTCGGAGGAGGCAAAGGGGGTTACGGGTGGCTCATCCCCCAAGGGCGTCTCTTTGTGCCTCTCGTTTTATCCCTCTGCCAGGGTGTTGTGAAAGAGAAGGAGCTGGTTTTAGTTTAGCAATGTTAGTGTTGAGCAACGGTGCCAGTCCCTGTGCTAACATATCCCACCACCCACGGCCTCCTGCAGCACAACACTGGGGCAGCGCGGAGCGGGGACAGCAGTCCCTGCTCCCTCGCTGGGGGAGAGGAACCAGGACTATTTTTAAGCCCAACATCCCCAGCTGGTCCAGTGCACTTCCCCCACCTGAATTTCAGTATGACACCGGTGTCATGCTGCTTCCCAGAATAATCTGAATTACAGAAGCGGCTGCTTCCCTGCAGTTGTCATTCAGCTGTCCCGTCTAGTCTGGGGAGATGGAGATCTCGGCGTCCCTTATGAAGGGTGTCCAGGTGACACTGGTCCATGGGCACCCGTGTGCTGCTGGGCGCCGACCCGCAATGGCCTCCACAACACCCCTGTCTTAGGGCTGACTCAACACATACTGACCACAATACCCTGTCTTAGGAGCTGGGACGCTTGTCACACACACAGCCGTGATCACAGGGTCCCAGCACGGCGGGGGCTGGCAGGGCCCTCCGGAGCTCCCCCCGTCCAGCCCCTGCGTGAGCAGCACCCCCAGAGCAGGGGCACAGGACCGTGTCCAGGCGGGGTAGGAATGGCTCCAGGGAAGGAGACTCCACAGCCTCTCTGGGCAGCCTGGGCCGCTGCTCTGGCACCCGCACAGCAAAGGGGTTTTGCCTCAGATTTCAGTGGAACTTCCCGTGTTCCAGCCTGTGCCCGGTGCCCCTTGTCCTGTCATCGGGCACCGCTGAGAAGAACCCAGTCCCATCCTCCTGACACCCGCCCTTCAGATCCTGATAAGCACTGAGGAGATCCCCCTCAGCCTTCTCTTCTCCAGGCTGAACAAGCCCAGGTCTCTCAGCCTTTCCTCACCAGGGAGATGCTCCATCCCCTGAGCATCTTGGTAGAATCGTTAAGGTTGGAAAAGACCTTGAGGATCATCAAGTCCAACCCAACACCCCCATCCCTCCTAAACCATGTCCCCAAGGGCCACGTCTACATGGTTTTTGAACACCCCCAGGGATGGTGACTCCCCCACCGCTCTGGGCAGCCTGTGCCAGGGCCTGACCACTCTTGTAGGAAAGAAATTGTTCCTAATATCCAATCTAACCCTCCCCTGACACAGCTTGAGGCTGTTTCCTCTCGTCCTATCACTAGTGACTTGGGAGAAGAGACCAGCCCCCACTTCACCACAGCCTCCTTTCAGGTAGTCGTAGAGAGCGATGAGGGCTCCCCTCAGCCTCCTCTTCTCCACGCTGACCCCCCCCAGCTCCCTCAACTGCTCCTCTGATGCTCTTTTTCCCATTTGCCACACTCATTTTGCTTGGAAATGGAGTTTTTCACCCTGAGTTTTAATTACGCATGTGGGATTTTCGTCTTTGTCATACCCTTCCATGTACCAGGCCCGGTGTCACCAGCCATTGGGTGAAGCACACAGTTGTCTCCACCCATCCAACCACGGAGGAATAGCTGTTCGAGCACAGGCACTTGCCTCTTCCTCTTGCCAGCAAAAAGCGTAGCAGATGTTGGTTACGGAGAGCCCCTCTCCGGCACCACAGGTCGATGGATGTGTTCCAGTGCCTGCTGCTCACCCTCCTCCTCCTCCACCAAGCAAGTAAGTGCAAGGTGCTCGTTTCCCCTTGGTGGTGGAAGGGAAGGAGCCCATGGGGGGCTACGGGTAGTTTTAGGGACTCCCCGCATGGTGGGGACAGGGCTGGCATGTGTGGGACCAGCGGTGCCAGGTCCAGCTCTGTGGGGATGGAGTTTATCCTAAGGACGTTGGGCAAACCGGGGTGAGAGATGGTCAGCACGACCCGGTGCTGGCCCCTGGCTCTCGTGTAGTTGCCCTCTGCTACTGAGTGAAGGCATCGGGTCTCAGCTCTGGTCCAAACTCCATCCAGCCGCTGCCAGACACGCAGTGCCCGCCGAGTTTGCTGTTCCTCTCCGCGTTCAGGGTCTGCTCCCTCACATGTTGTCTCTGAGCTTTTCATGATCCTGTGGTTTTGTTGTGGGGTATTTAGGGCTGTTTGGAATAGGAGATACTTTCTGCCTCTTCAGGCAAGGGGAAATGGGCCTCTCCCCACAGCCTCGAGGGGGGTTTTACGGCCGGATGAGCATCCTTATCTGCTATTTCAGCAGAATTTCCGTCTCCCGACCAGCATCTCCTTCCATGAAGTTGGATGTGCCTGTTCTTGATGTCCTGGAGGCATCGCCATGGGATCAGGCAGGGGGGACCAGAAATGCAGAGCCCCAGGGAGAGTCTGCCTGCCCGCTGAGCCAGGATGGGTTCCCTTTTCAGGAACTGGGGAGAAAACCTCCATGCCCAGCCCAGATTGGGCAGCCCTGATTTTTAAAATGGGAAGTAGCCAAAATAAGAGAGAAAAATGTCTTCCTCTTTCCCAGAGGAGGAGAGAAACAGCTGCACGTGTGGGGAAAAGACCACCTATTTTCTTGCCTTGCTCGTGGAGGTGAGCTTGGTCTTTCAGTCTAGCGATGAAAGGAAACTTGCCTGACTTTTCTGAGCCATTGCAAACTCCTTGCACTTTCATTTTCCACCTCAAGACTCTGTCCCTTGCACCCTCTTTGCATATGAAAAGCAGTGTGGGTGTCCCATAGCTGCAGGGGAACCTGGTGCTGCTTCACAAGCCCTTGGGGGATGCAAAAGCACGGGTCCTCCTGAGGGACCTCAGCCCAGAGCACTAGAGGCTCTCTGCATCCAGCATTGGCGATCTGGCGTGCATCCTCATCCCCAGTGATGCCCCAGAGGGTTCGCGTGAGCCGGCAACATGTGCTCGCAGCTCGGGAAACCTATCGTCTCCTGGGCTGCATAAAGGAAAGCGTGGTCGAGGGAGGGGATTCTGCCCCTCTGCTCCGCTCTCCTGAGACCCCCCCGGGGCCCTGCGCCCAGCTCTGGGGTCCTCGGGACAGACACGGACCTGTTGGAGCGGGTCCAGGGGAGGCCGTGAAGATGGTCCGAGGGCTGGAAAACCTCTGCTGAGAGGACGGGCTGAGAGAGCTGGGGTTGTTCAGCCTGGAGAGGAGAAGGCTGCGGGGAGACCTTATTGCGGCCTTCCAGTGCTTATAAGATGGCGACAGACTTTTTGGCAGGGCCTGTAGCGACAGGACAAGGGGTGACGGGTTTAAACTAAAAGAGGGGAGATTCAGCCTATAAAGAAGAAATGTTTTACGCCGAGGGTGGTGACACTGGCACAGGCTGCTCCGAGAGGTGGTCGATGCCCCTGGAGACATCCGAGGCCAGGTTGGACGGGCTCTGAGCAACCTGCTCTAGTGAAGATGTCCCTGCTCGTGGCAGGGGTTGGACTAGATGGCCTTGGAAGGTCTCTTCCAACCCAAACCCATCTATGATTCTACGACTTTACCTGCAGCTGGACAGAGGTCCTGTGCGCAATAGCACGGGGCGGTCTGGCCCCCGTAGATCAGCCTGTCCGTGGCATCACGCTGTCTGATCGCAAGGGGCCGAGGCTCTTCTTTCAGCCAAGGCACCTTCCCCAAGCCCTCCGGCCTCCTCCACCAGCCAGCTCCCAAGCTCGCTGTGCATCCTCCCCGTGCGCACACTGCCTTCAGCTTGGCTTCTCTCCCCAGCGTGCACCGGTGACGAGTTCGAGTTGATCCGGGCTGTGGGCAGCTCCGTCACCTTCACCCTCCCGAGCACGAAAGAAGAAGTTGCAGCCTGGAGCTTTCACAACGAACTCATACTGGTCCTTAAATTCGGCGATCCTCCTGAAGTCTCGTATTTTGATCACAACTACAAGACGCGCTTGAGTTTCCCCAACAACGGCAGGGCCCTCACCATCTCCCAGCTGAGGATTAATGACACCGGTACCTACACCGTAAAGCTCGCAGGGCAGAAAACCACCTTCACCCTACATGTGTACAGTAGGTGCCTTTTAGTGTTGGCAGGGTTTTTTTACGCTTTGTGCTAAATGGGTGGTCGGGGATTTCCTGATAGCCCCCTGCTTCCCACAGGGGAGCTGACGGTGCCGACGGTGACCTGCGTGGAGCAGAACTGCTCGGCCGACGGCTGCCGCTACACCCTGCACTGCACGGCGTCGGGCCCCGGCTCCGGCAATGTCTCCTACAGCTGGAGCATGGGGGGCTTGACGAGGAGCAGGGAGCCAACAGTGCTGGTGGAGGAGACACCCCCGGACGAGCTGCTGCCGCCGCTCACGTGCACGGCACAAAATCCTGTCAGCAGCAGCAACGCCACTGTCACCTCACCCGCTGCCCTCTGTGCAGGTAACGGCCATGGAAAGATGCGCGGGTGGATGGTGGGGATGGGTCACATCCTGCTCCCAGCTTTTCCCCGAGCTGTGCCTCAGCGTGCAAAGAGAGAAACACAGACCCCTGGCAGAGGCACTTACCTCTCTCCCTGTTCTCTCCCCTCGCCGTGCCGCCGTGCTGCCAGAAAACACAACCCACCCTCCCACCGCCGGTGAGCTGCCGAACTGCCTGTCCGTGTCCGGCCTCGCTGTCCGGCTTAACTGTCTGAGTGTGCCCGAGCTAGCTAGCAGCGTCTGGCCGCCCCGGACCCCCATGCCTGGGGAGGGGGGAGATGGGGAGCCTGCACACTCCATCTCCTCCCAGAACAGCTCATGGGGGATATCCAGGCTTTCCGGGCAGTGCTCTTAGCATCCATGTGCTGTCTTCGTCACCTGGGGAATTTGGGGAGGGGAGGTGGGTCCTCCGTTTTGAGCTTGTCCCCCAAAAAGTCCCAGCTTGGGATGGGAGCATCAAATCCATTCGTGCAACGGAGAGGCAGAGCCAAGGATTGGCCGGAGGTGGGAGCGTGGCTCCCTGTACTCCTGCTGCCCATAGCCCACATGGGGTCCCCGTGTCCCCCCCGCCCCAAAAGCCACCCTTGAGGTCCCTGGAGTGCAAAGGGACATCAGCGGGTGCAGCCGCGGCCGCGGAGGGGCTGGGGCGGGGGCCTCCCAGCCGCTGCTCTGTCTGCAAAGCCACTCGTCCTTGTGTAGCATGTCGCCTCCTTTCCATGTTGGACCGGGTTATCGTGAAATAATGGCCCCTGCGAAGCGGGAAGGGCTCAGCGGGGTGTTGGAGCAGAGACGTGCCCGAAATGGGGCTCCGATGCCGGGAAGAGGCAGATACGTTTTGGGATGTTGCTACCAGACCTTCTTCTCTTTCAAGGCACCTACTCCAGCAGACTGCTTGGAATCGTGGCTGGATTCGTGGTTGGAACTGTAGTGGTTTCAGCACTGGTTCTCATGGCCTGTAAATGCAGAGGTGAGCTGCTTCCCCTGTGCGGAACCATCCCTGCAGACCTGGCAAGCAGGAGATGGGACCTGAGAGGGGACGACACAGCCAGCGCTGGTGCTCGGGTCCCCGGGGGCTGCGGCAGCCGGAGCTGAGGATGCTGCCTGGGGTTTGCTTTGGTTGCCGCTGCTGACGGGAGCCCCGTGTCGCTTCTCCCCCAGGCTGGAGGATCTCCCATTTGCCTGCAGCTGAGGCTACAAACACAGGTAGGACTTTGGGGCTCCCCCAGGCATTTCCCTCCCTCACCCTGTTTCCTGGTGGGAATAGCCTGGTCACATTTAAGATCAGGAGGGAAATCATCCACCGCCGTAGCTTGGTACCATGCGTACCCTGGCTTGCGGGACTCCCGTGCCTCCCCGCACCTGTACCCTGCACGCGCAGAGACAAGCGAAAGGGGACGATCCCGGGTGATGTCGCAGTGGCTGAAGTCATGCTCTCCCCCAGTCTTTTGCTGGAAAACTTCAGGCCAGCCCACCATGAAGGAGCCAGCGGCGTAACCGTGAGATCACCAAAGCAGGAGGGATTTTGGGGAAAAGATACGAGCTGGCAAGAAACAACTGAGGGTGGAGCAGAGCCAAGCAAGGGGGGGGTCATGTGCCCCGTGGCCAGAAACAACAGCACCATATGCAGCTTGAGCTACCGCTGCCTGAAACAGCCGCTGCCTGGTTTCCCCGGCTCTCGCGGGCAGAGATCAGAGGCTCCTGGCAGAGGTGGAGCAGCACGACGGCGGCCGCGGGACTGAAGCACACCCTTGGCATCGCCTCGGGATCGCCTCCGCCAGACTCTGGGGTTCAGGGTGCGAGGCCGGACGAGAAACCTGGTGAAAGAAGAGACCAGTGGACCACTCCCCACCTCCTCTCCCTGACATTCTGGGATGTTTCATGATGCCCATCGCTGCTACAACTGAGCCGATCCCCAGCAGAGATCTTAGTGCATATTTTGCTTGGTTTTATAAGCTGAAATAAAGCTGACACGAATCGGGGAGTTCCTGCCTTGTGTTTTGCATTTGTGTGTGCCCGAGCGGGATGTCGGGGCACAGCCAGCACCAGGACCACAGGCTCCTCCTGGCCGATAATTTGGATCCAGCTCTTCCATTGGGAACCACGGGCAAAACCTCTCCCCGAGGCGCTCCTCTCTGCATGGGCTGAAGCCTGCGTGGCTGTTCTTCTGTGGGGCTGGCAGCAGCGCTTCAAATGAGAGGCACTGAAATTTTGACCCAAAAATGGGATTACGAAGGATTTAAATCCTCTCTCTCCCCGTCTGTTCGATGAGCCAAAGAACAAGTTGACACTAACACTTGCTGCAATGGTGGCAACGTATGAAGGAGAGACAAATGCATATCGCCCTCCAAAAGCAGCCAGGGATCTTGTATTTAAATAAAAAAAAAAAGCTAATTTTCACTAGCAAGTTCCTCTGACTGCTGTTCTTTGAGCTGGAAGCAAGCACCCCGCTCCTGCAGCAGCCAGGAGGGATGGCGGGATGAGGAGTGATGCTCACCTCGACCCAGACCCACAACAAACACCTCCAGCCGCTCCGAGGGGCTGCCGGGTGCTGCAGCTCCTGCACGGCCAAGCTTTCGCCTGAGCCTGGCACATTTTAAGCTGGGATTCCTTCCACCCCTTGGCGAGGAGCATCCCAGCGGCAGCATGGGTCATGCAAGGGGATCCACCGCAGCCCCTTCCTGGCTGTGGCAGCCTGCTGCCGTGCTGACCCTCCACGTTTTTCCCCTTGCAGAGGCTGGAGCAGAGTACACGACGGTCTATGCCCAGGTCGGCCCTTCCCAGCAGGTGAGTTTGTGCAGGCTCATCCTCATCCTTCAGGTACGTGGCTGGACCGGGCTGCGCAGCCGGGGGGTCCCTGCATGGGATGGGGATGGCCCGGGGGCCACGTGGCGGGGACCGGGAGGAAGGACGGCAGCTGGACAACCCCAGGGTTTTTCTGTTAGATCCTCCTGGGAAGTTGAAGGGGGTTGTGCCAGCGCCGGGGCTTGCCCAAGAGCAGCCAGCACGGCCACCTGCCCGCACTTCCCAGTGCATCACTGGGGTCTCTGTCCCCGGCCCCCCAGCCTTGGCATTTTGGCTTTGAGATCCCTTTGCCAGCTCCGAGCCTTGGAAACACTTTTAACAATCTTTTCCCCAGATGCACCTGCAGAGTTCCTCTAAGGAGCGGCAAGACAACCTAAAGAAGATGCCGACCCCCAGTGTGGACACCTCCAAAACCGTCTATTTCACCATCAAGGCTACGGTCCAGGTGGGTTGGTGTTCATGGCCATCTCCCCCGGAGAGGCTCCAGTGCCAAGCAAGGAGATGGGCAAGACCCCAGGGCAAGAGATGTAACTCCTGGAACAAGGGACATGGACAGACGGGTCCTCACTGGGCTTTCTTGGGGTCCAGAGCTTCAAGCCAAGCCTCTCCCCCTCTTTCTCGGAGGGATCGGGGCAAGCCCAAGCAAAGCTTTTGTCCCTTTGCAATTGCAGACGGATGATGAGAAGATGGGCAACGGCACAGAGAGGTGATGGGAGCAGGATGAGAAGAGCCTCTGCTCGCCAGCCCGCAAGCCAGGCCCTGCGGCACAGCCCTGGAATAGCTCCGGTGCATCCATGAGCCTGCTCTGGGCACGGTGCTCCTCTCCGCCCGGCCCCGGCCTGTCGGACTGCAGCAATCCGCTTCCCTTCCCACTCATTAGCCTGTTGGCAGAGGTCCCCAGCCATCAATGTGAGGATGTAAGTGCCCCATAAGCACAGGGCAGGAGCTCTGCCCGTGTTTTGGCACCCACATGGAGTTCGGACTCCTTTTTCCTCCCTTTGTGACCAGACCCAGGAACACGGACCAAAACTGTGGCCGCAAACCCGGCCCTCCTTGTGCAAGGACATGAATGGATGCTCCTGGGATTTGCCCTGCAGCATCTCTTAGTGAGGAGCCTCAGGACGAGAAGATGGGAAAACCTGAGGAGCACCTTCAAGCCCTTTTTAATTTTTTTTTTCCTTTTCTATATTTTAAAAGTACAGAATTACTTGGCAAATACTTCGGCTGCTTCATTTGTTTGCTAAACCAAGAGAAACCGAACACTTTGCAGTAGAAAGCCGAATAAGGAAACACGTACGCCTTTGCCCAGGTGCACACGCCCAGGCTGCTGTGGTTTCCGTGCCAGCTGCTTCCCCAGCACTTGCTGCTCCTGGGCCTGCCGGGGACCTTCTAAACCTCACAGCACCCTGGTCCTGTGCTCAAGCATCACTCTATGCCACCAGCGAGCGGCTTGCGGTCCTCTGAGATGCCGCAGGGCTGTGCCGGGGGCCAGGGGCAGGAGGAGGGACAAGGAACGTGGTTGGTGCCATTCTGCTCCACTCCTTCAACGTGTTCGTCTATATGAGGTTCTACTGTTGGATGCAATATTTGCACATGGAGTGCTGTGTTTCCAGAGTCAGGCGGCCTCCCAGCAGGGCTTAAGGGAGGGGAGCGGCTCTCCGAGCCCTGAGCGATGCAGGGCTGCATCCCACCAGGATTCTGCATGGGTTCACCCCGAGCCGGGACTTACAGGGACCTGGGTGCCCAGCGAGCAGGGCGCGGGGCGCATCCCCACCCTCCCTGCTCCCCAAACCCACCCAGAGCTGGCAACTGAGCAAAACATCCACATTGGCAGCAATTTTCCGGCGCCGCCGGACAGACAGATGCCGCCTGCGCTGGAAGCCTCTTCCCGCGCGTGCTGCTTCCCCCTGCTCTTTGTCTTGTCTGTGTGGATAGTAAATTATTCAGGGATGAAGCCGGAGATTTCTTTGAAGTGCCTGGCACAGGAGAGCCCTCTAGGAGCTACTAGAATAAAAATGCAAGACTCATCTGAGCTCAATTTCTGTCTGCATATTATTTTAGGTGAAAACAGGCCATTATTGACGAGCCTGTGGAGTAATTTGTTTGTTCTTTGCATTTTCACAGTATGTGACAGGCTTGTTTTTGAGTCCCTCAAATTCACGCTGATCAATTAAAAATATATACCTCAGCGGGTCATGCATTTTACCAAGCGATTCGTCAGCGTGGCACCAAATCTGTCCTTGTAACTCCAATCCCCAGCCTGGACAGGGCTTAAAACAGCAGTGATGGCACCAGGGACCGGCCCGAAGGGAGCCGGGGCAGCGCTGGAGCATCACCTCCTCCTTCGCCCATGCTGACGGCTGACGGGGCCCCATCCCTTACCCCGGGCACAGCCCCAGAAATGACCCCTCAAGACAGTTTCTGGCCATTAATCACCCTATTTCAGTGCCAACACCTTTGAGATCACAGGAAGCTGTTGGTTGGGCAGAAAGGGGAAGGAAGACATTGCAAGAAGGGGAGCGGCGGTGGAAGGCTTGGTGGGGCAGAGGGGAATGGAGCCGAGAGGCGTCGGGCTGGGGTGGCTCTGCGTCGCGGTGCTCTGCTCCGGAGCTGGTGAGTGGCGCTGGAGGGGCAGCGCGGGGTCCGGGGGCTCCCTCCATCTGCGGTGCTGGAGGGAGGAGGAAGGGGCGATGGGAAGGCAGCCCTCAGAGGAAGAGTAGCTCTTGCCCAGGTGGAAGAGAAACAGAAAAGTTTCGTCTTAAAGGTTGCCTTCCAGGGGGACCCTTTGCGGCAGGGCAGGATGCTCTCCCAGCCGTTTCGCGAAGGCAGAGGCCCAGGCCGCCTGCTTTATTGCTTGGCTTGCGTCTGGCTCACGTACAGGGAGAGGACTGGGGATTCCTGGGCTCTCCCAGCACCGAGCTGTGCCGCAGACCAGCGCCCTGGCTTCCCCAGCTCCTGCCCAGCCCTCAGCTGGCCTCGCAGCAGGGATGCTCGCCGGCTGCCCGGCCCCTTGCAGGGCTGGGAGTGGAGCGGCCGTGGGCTGGCTTGCCTGGGGACCCTGTTTCGCCACGGCAGAGCGCCTGTCCACGCTGCCGCCGCGGCCCGTTGCCCAATCTCCGGCAGCTCTGCGGGGGCTGCGTCAGCATGAGGCCACCCGGCAGCGCCCGGCTATGCGTGACTTCCAACGAGCCCTCGGCTCCATCTTCCCGGCAGCCACCGTGGCACGGCTGCCATTAGCACCGTCTTCGTTCGCGGAGGTTTGTCTCGGCAGAGACGTGCAGGAGGGCGGGTGCGAGCTCGGCTGCTCACCCCGGCAGGATGTGGGACGGCAGCACCCGCTCTTCCGCTGGCACCCGCTGCCCCCCTCAGAGGGTGCCCCCACAGCCCCACACCTCCGTCCCAAGTCACCCGAGGCCCGAGGGATGTGGCTTAGCCGTTTCTTGCTCCTGCCTTGCCTTTCCCTAAGCCGCGGTGAGCTACGGGTGCAGGACCACGGTGGGGCCAGTGCAGCTCCCAGCTCTGCAGCTCCTGATACACGGGGGCAGCTCTAGTCTGGGGGGGGGGGGGGGGATAA
>VZTV01034571.1:0-17942 GCA_013400875.1 Anhinga rufa
CCTTCTGATTACCAAAGCACACTAGACTATTAAAATCTATCTATTGCAATCTGAATAGATTAGCCTTTAGGACATATTAACATCAAATTTCACATGATATTAACTAATAAATTAGTCTAGCAAAAGAGTTCAAATTCTAATTACCAGATAGTCATTAGAAATGTCCAGTTACTCATATCAGGAATTGCTGGGGGGAGGTGGAGTGTGATTAACTTGTCAGGGAAATGCAGCTGTGAAAGCAACATGCTCTCACTATCTTACAGGATTTCAGCTTCTAACTCACAGTAAGATGTCAAATACATCCACAAGCCCAAACCAAAAGAAAGCCCTGTTGTATTATGCAAAATATATACAGATGGCAGGAGCAAATCATTGCCCAGGGTTTCTGCAGGGTTAGCATAAGAACCATTTCATCCACTGTTTTAAACATCAGAGAATCAATGCATTTAATGGTCACAGCTAGGCAGATTGGCAGTAGTATGCCCCAAAAAGTGAGCCTCTCTCATATATGTGCATATATGTATATATATGCCTAATGTATGACTGTAAAGATAATAAAAAATTACTTCATATATGCTGAAAAGGACCACTTGTGTGTAATGCATTTTACTGCAAATGAAAGAACAAAAGACCATGTCATACCATTACACCTGTCCCTCCAAACACCAAAAATATGTGTTACTGACATTGCTGTGAATATTAGCAAACTTAGAAAATCACCCACTGGTGGAAAACGTTGCCTCACAGTGTACAGAAGGGGAAGATGACCCTCACAATGCTTCTGCTTTGCCTCACAGATTCAAAGCAAGCCTGTAGGCAAGCCTGAGTCACTTCAAAGAGGTAGAACAAGTTTAAAATTATGTTTTATTTTCATTCACCCTTCATAACTAATGCAAATAGGGTTTGCTTCTTCTGCATACTAGATATAGACTAAGAGGTGGCAAGAGAAAAACAGGCATCTCTAGTGACATATTCATATTAATTGATTTACAGTGCTGCAGAGCCCTTGAGTGGAAGTCTTTAAAATACCTTTCCCCCAGTAGTCCTCTCAGGTCAAAAGAGTCTACTCTTCACTTGAAAAATCAACATGCATTTGAAAAAAAAGATGCTCCTGTTGCAAGGTTGCTTAGACACCAAGCAAAGAGGCACCTAAGCCATAAGAAAGCGCTCCTTTGTTAACCTCACACTGTTTCCATTTGTTCTTTGTGTCATCAGGAGAGGGTTTGGGGTAACTTTTTTAGATTGGCCTGTTCCTGTTGATCAGCTAATCAAAGTCCCTGAGAGTCCTCCCTCATTTTTTCTTGTCCAAGGAAACTAAGAAAATACTATCTAATTCACTGCTGAGAATTTCATCAAAGATTCAGCTTTGCTCATCCTGATTAGGAGCAATCAACATTTAACACTGATGGCTGGCTGAAGTTCAACTTAAGAATTTCTAGGCTTTGCATATTATATTATGTTAGGTTTCAAGACAGCAGCAAACAGTAGAGATTGTTCCTGCTCTTCATTCCTTCATAGGGTTACCTCCAGCTCAGAAAGAAGAAATAGAGATAAACTCTCTGATTGGTGGCAATATACTAAAGATATGATATGGCACGATTTGGTCATCTCTTCTTGCACACAAAATAAGACAAAATATTTATATTTTCACTATTAACAGCTTTTCTTGAACTCAGGATCTATAGCACTGCCTTGGTACCCCTCAGAAAAGGCTCGATCCCATCCTGAAATTACCTAAGTGTCACTGTGCCTCATCTTGGTCTCTGCATTATTCTCATTTCTACAGTTGAATAAATATACTTGTTTGCTGATACATAATACTAAAATTACTTTTCAGAAGATAAGGAACCACAGTCCACCAGACAGAAGGGAGAGTTAACTTGTGGATGTGTTATTTCTTTCCTTACAGTGCCCTGCCAGAGCAACTGTTAGTGAGTTTGGCTTATTGGATGAATAGGAGATGGCTCCAGTTCTCAGTCCCAGTGGTCACTGATATTTCTAATGGAAGTAGGAATGATGAAGGTACTGTAGGCCTTAATTCTGCCTTCCTTATTAAATCATAAATCACAGCAGAAGTTTGGAAAATTTCAAAACCTGTAGCAAGTCAAGGTATAAAGTTATGAATGATCCCAAATCAGGATTTTCTTTAGTAAAACCACTGTCCAAGCTATGGCAAAGGCTTTGTTTAAAGACTGGATTCCAACCCCTGGGTTATGCAAGTGTCCTCAGGTGTACAAGGGTCCCTAGCTGGACAAAAGAGAGCTGGGAACTGCCAAATAGACAGCTTTAAGGTTTATATTCCTATACTCCTCTGTACTTCTTCCTAAATTTAATGCTGTACTGTTAGCATGTAGACAACAGCTAACAGTAAATTCTTCCTTCATTTTTAATTTCTGCCTGTCTTGAATTAAAGGTTACTTCATGGTGACTGGCAAAACATCAAAGCATTCAATTTTTATGGGCATGATTCTCCTTAAAACAGAAAAAAAATGGCAATGGCCAACATGGAATAAGAATACACAAGATTATCTAAAACATAGACAGTGTTCAGCTGCTGAACTTGAGAATGGAAATAAGGTGTCAGCATGGTTGAAATGCCTTTCAGCAACCGGTTTTAGATGGGAGAATACTCTGTAATCCTTGCAAGTAAAGGCCTTATGTGTATAAGAAGCAGAGCAGAAACTGCTTTATATTCAATGTCTTTAAAAAAAAACATGAAAAATACAACATAAAGTATTAAAAAGTCAGGCAATAAAGGTTAGAGTATTCTAATCCTTTGTCTTAATTCCTTCAATTTGAAAAGAGCCTTTTATCATTTGACAATTCTCTAACTAACAATAAACCTTCTAGGTGCTCTTCCTCACAAATCAATAGAGACATCATGTTTGAATAAAATATAAAGAATCTTCTCACCATTCTAGTGTCTTTTTTTTTTCAGTCAGTCTGAAATCTCTTTAATATTCAATGCAGAAGACAGCTACCAGAAAACAGACAGTAATGATTATGATTTTAGTGATTTTGACCTGCAAAGAAATCTCAAATGGGAGTAACAAGTAATTTCTTCTTCTTCAGCAAATTTTTTGTACCAAATCAGCTGTCAAAAAAAAAAGCTGTCAAAAAAAAAAAAAGTTACATCTCATACTTTTTTGTATTATGTCCTATCTGTTTTAATCGTTAGGACCAAATACATGTCTTCTTTACTTGCTGATTTATGCATAGGTGAGGCTAATTTAAATCAATTCAGTTTCTGCTATTGTCACCGGAATAGAAAAATATATAGATTTTGTTTTCCTCTAAATTAACCTTCTAATCTAAGGCTTGAAATTTATTCTGCACTTTTTTCTATAGCTCAGTCTTTCCATACAGAAATCTTGTTCATAGTGCTGCAGAGATGAGAATGATTTGTATTGAACAAGTTTTATTGCTCATAGACAAATGCGTGTGGAGACGTTTGGAGGAGACAAATTTTTAATGCAAAATACTTCACAACATAAATATGTCTGTTATATATTCACAGGAGACATTATCCAGTAGGACTTACAGTAACATTAGTATTTCATCAGGCTTATTCCAGACTGGTATGCTGTATTACTCATTCTTTGGAACAACACTAAACTGAACACTCACCACCCGAATAAAGGTTATGTGGTGTGAGATGATCCCAATGGATGGACCGTTGTTATTTCTGCAGTACTTAGCAAAGAGAAAGTAAAGCATCTTTCTAAAACTCCCTGAAGCCAAACTCCAACACCATGGCAAGTTATATTTTCTATGTATTTCTTACACTTCTTATCTCCACTTCAGTGACTATTCTGAATAGAAGACCAAAAATATACAGGACTCTTAAAAGTACTCTCCCTTTGTCTGAAGGTGCTCTGTCAGGCTTCATATAATATATGTTCAGAATGCTTTCATTGTCTTCTAAATCAAATGCCACTAAAAATTACTTTTTAAAAATTTCTGTTTCAATACTGATAATGGTAAGCAACTACATTGCCTTTAATTTAGCAGCCCAAAAACTGTTACAAGAATGAAGACAGTTAAAAGAATTCCCAGAAAATTTGTGGGGGAAAAAAAAAAAGAAAACCTAGAACTACCAATAGGTGTTTCACCTGAAGTCTCAGAATAGCTGGAGAAGCTCAACCAGCAATACTCTCAATGGTTTTGGTCTCAACTGAGTAGGAACATTGGCTCCTTTATTAACCCTCAGAGGCCTCCTTAAAAAGTGAAATAAAGCTTGCATGAATTTTAAGGATTCCACAGACTTTTGCACTTGCCCATAGGGATGTAATTGACTTAAATGTTAAGCCTATCTTTGAAAGGTACTGAGAATGTTTTTAAATATTTTTTCTTAAGAAATATGTATTGTATATGAACAATTTTTTGTGCTTAGTTAAGTGACAAAAATACATTTCTACTTCCTAGTATTTCTATAGATACACTCAGCCTGCACACTTAAGAGATTTTGCCTTATCAATAAACTACAAAAATAAGTTATACATCAGCCTCCAAATTAATTTTGTAACACAAGACTAAAAGCAGTGGTTAACAGTTACACCTTAATGTGCCAATGCATAGCCTTTAGTATATTTCTGAGTATGAACAATATATTTTACTTGCTGCATTTTTAAATATACCTCCTTTAGGATTATTTTTTTTGCTTATGCAATGAGTTAATTCTTACTTATGAGCAATAATATAGTAGTTTCTATTACAGGACTAAGAAAGAACAGTAAGTAAAAGATAATATACTTCTTTTATTTGGAGGGGGGAAAAAATATATATATATACATGTACACATTGCTCAATCAGAGCCTTTATTCATTTAAGGCTTCCTGGAACATTTAGTGGACCATTTAGATATTTTCTTCTCTCCTGCTTTTGCTTCTCAGGAGTCATTTGTAGCCCAGCAGGCAGACAGCCATTTTTTCTTTCAAGGTGATGTAGATGAAAACATCACAGCTTCTCTCTTCTACAGGCAAGTCTCTACAACAACAAACAGGTATTTGACATCAACAAATAGTTCAATATTGTAGCTTTTTCCTTTTGGTCTTTCTTTCCAAAGCTACACACTCTCCTATTTACCCCTGTTTCCTAATAATTCTCCCATTCATTTACTCTGCTTCCATAAAAAATGAGTTTTCTAAGAAGTTAGTATACCACAGCTTACAATCCTAAAGGACTAGTCTGCCAATCAAATGCATGTTTGCACAGAGACTCTTCCTCCGACAGGCTTGAATCCTTGCATAAAGCCCTACAGAAAAATAACTGAACCAAATTCAGTCTGGAAATTATTGGAAAAACACTTCATAAGACACTGACACCACCACATTTACTGTCAGTTCTCTGAGGAAAACTGCACTTTGCCTTCCTCAGAAGCAACTGAAGAACACCTCTGTTCACAGGTCTTCTTTCTTATCTTCAGATAAACCTCTGTGCGTGCTACCTTGGTGCCCTCTTCTCCTCTACGCCAAATGGCAAAGCCCAGGAGGGAGCTACATCTGCTTCATGACTCAGAGGACAAGGCATTTAACCTCATTTATATGTCCTGAGTGTGTGACCTGTGGATTGACGTTCCTGCCAAAACGACTCCAGATTAACAGCAGCTCCTCAATTACTTACATTTGGAAAAGAAAGTATTAACAGCTTTAATCTGCAGGTATAATAATAATAATCAAGAAAAGTACTTTTTTTAAAAAATCCTTCTGATTCTACAACCCACAGAGGTGAAAAAAAAGTTTCTCTTCTTTTCCTCTCTAAAGCAATATAGAAACCAAATATCACATGGCCAGGTGCTTAACTACTGGGGAACAAAAGTTTTCCATGGGAATCTATATACTAGGTTAACAGTCATCAGAATTTATCACAAATGAAGAGTGAAATAAAAAAAGATTTCAGAAGGTAAATAGTTTTTCAGATATGTATCTTGAATGGCAAAATCATAATTTCTATGTATCATTTTACTTCTTTGCAAAATTAAATACTGTAAGCTAGGGATCCCATGTGCCTGTGCGGAGAACTGTAATCATGCAGACACCCTCACTCAGCTTTTCTGTGTCGTCTTCTGATGACATACGACTTTAAAACATTAGGTATTTTTAACTAGTTTTCTTTTCATTTCATCAGATTGACAGTCTGAAATTGAAGTGTATTTTCCATTTGGTTTCTCAATTACTGTACCATTATATGCCTTCAGCAACACAAACCTTTAAATTGCATCTTTTCTGAAGAAGATCCAACAATAAGGCAAAGGCTGAAAATCCTAATAAATCACATGGCACAACAGCTACAGGTGAATACAGTGTGAAAAGGTAAATCATCAATAACAAAGGCTTTTTTAACATTCACTTTTCTATTTTTTTTATTTCTTTTGTTCTTTCAGTAATGAAGGAATGTAAATCATGAATCTTGTCTCAGGCTGTCTAAGATACTCTGGAAATGAAATTAAATACGGTACAACAGCTGAATCTGTAGGGCTGTCTTTTTCTTTGAAGGCACTGGTGTTAAGGCAAGGTCCACCTGGACATAATAAACCCTTGCTGTTAGAAGCTGAAAGAACAATATGGGAGGATCTTGGAGGGATTTATCATTCATTTTGAAGGATTTCATCAGTTCTTCCCTCTCTCTTCAAGGAACAGTTTCCTCCTCGCAGTTTCTCCACATTTTCCTTTACATCTCCTCGCTAGCAGGCCTTGCAGGGGGAGGACCTCACAGGTGGGTCTCCACTTTTGGGGGAAAAAACTCCAAGCTCACTCCCTTGAAGGAAGCAAGAGGCACCCTAAAACTTATTCTGGCAAACCCAGGTGGTGCTCTGTTTGTCCACTGGCACGATTTTGATGTCTTCTGCTTTTTAAATTCTGGGGTGCTTTCTGAGCACATGCTCACTGCAAGGGCATCAGGCAAGGTGTGCCATTTTCAAAATATGTCTTACTAGACCTGAAATTCTGAGTAATTAACATTCCTCCCTTGGCTCCTCACTTCTCTGAGATGTTATACTGTCATGGTTTAACCCAGCAGGCAGCTGAACACCACACAGCCATACACTCACTCCCCCCACAGTGGGATGTGGAAGAGAATCAGAAAAAATGTAAAACTCATGGGAGGTAAAGACAATTTAATAGGACAGAAAAGGAAGGGAAGATAATAATANATAAAGACAATTTAATAGGACAGAAAAGGAAGGGAAGATAATAATAATAAAAATAATAATAATGATAAAAGAATATACAAAACAAGTGATGCACAATGCAATTGCTCACCACCCGCCGACCAATGCCCAGCCAGCTCCTGAGCAGTGGCCATGCCCCCCTTGGCCAGCTCCCCCATTTTTGTTCAGCATGACATCATATGGTATGGAATATCCCTTTGGTCAGTTGGGGCCAGCTGTCCTGGCTATGCCCGCTCCCAGCTTCTTGTGCACCCCCAGCCTCCTCACTGGCAGGGCAGTATGAGAAGCTGAAAAGTCCTTGACTTAGTGTAAGCACTGCTCAGCCACAACTGAAACATCAGTGTGTTGTCAACATTATTCTCATCCTAAATCCAAAACACAGCACTACACCAGCTACTAAGAAGAAAATTAACTTTATCCCAGCTGAAATCAGGACATGTACCAACAAGCAATACACGTTCCCACCAGCCTGCAGCTGGAAGTGATCTCAGTCTGGCAGGAATTTTCTTGAAAACTAAACACTGGCAGTGCAGGGGCTTTCCCAACTGTGTTTGCCTGCTTCAGGCTTTCCTTAAACTTAAACTATCATTTTTGTTTTTCCCTCCAGCTCATGAGAGTTACATTCATCCACTTAAAATGGAACAAATGAAGAAATTAGCTTTATCTTTAAAAAATTCTCTTTGGGACTAATATCAGGCTAAATCAAGTGGAGCAGAATGGAAATCTTATTATTACACACACCTGAATAAATATTGCATATGTGACACTTTTTTTGGATCACCATCTTTACAGATATCAAAGACCTAAAAGAACTGTAAATGCAGTTCTTGATGTTGCCTGTCACTTCACAGGAGTCATTCTAGGTAGGAAAGACTCGGTTTAGCTAAAGAAAATTAGATTCCCCAGTGTCTAATGGGATAAGAATTGCTGTGAATGAAGAAAGACATTAATTGTTTTATCAGCAAGTTCAGCAAAACTATTATTAGCTCTATTAGATTGCTTTCGCATTTCACAGGAAGCCTTAGGATAATTTTAGACAGTTCATCTTCAGAACTGCCCTTCTATGAAGGACAATTTTTTTATGAGAGGCTGTGATATATTAAGAGTCATACTTTCTTGCAATATGTGGGAGACAGATCACCCCTAAGTAGCACAGCACAGCATAGCACAGCTGCTGGCTAAAAGATAAACTTGGGGGCCTGGTAAATTGGAGGGGAATTATTTTATACCCTGTACAGAAAGCACTGTTTGCTTTCTAGCTGTACATCATGGTTTATAACATTATCTTGCAGAAGACTGACAAAACAATTGAGTTTCACAGAGGCATGGCAGTACCTATTAATTTCCTGGCAACTTTATTTAAACATTTTTAAAGCTGATTACTACACTATGTGTTTTCCATGACTGTAAAACCCTTGTTTACTTGGAGTTACTTGGTTTTGAAATTGTTCTTTCACAAAAAAAAAAAAAAAAAAAAAGTTATTTGCCAAATGCTCCAAACCTCTGTGTTTGCAGTATTTATATTACATACGTGTCAGAGCTCAGCCTGTAGAGTGGCTACTGGCTGCACTGGGTCAGTCATCCCTTGAGCTAAGGCTGGCTGTATGTCCCAGGAATGGTCTGCTTAAATCACGTTTGTGCCCTCAAACCTTTACTTCAAATGGGACATGAAATTTTGGCTCAGTTTTGTAGCTCAGCAGTGCAATGCACAGTTTGTGAAAAGGGCAGAAAATGCATTTCCATGATGTGCCTCATTCCCCAGATCACTTAGCCAATACATGGCATTTCACCAGGTCCCTCAGAGGCCATTTTTTTCCCCCAGGGTGTCTAGTGAAGATGGAAAATATCAGAGTAGTATATTGTTTCAGAAGACCACTGCACTCTGTGCTTCTCTCTCCAGAAGGCCGGGAGCAGGTGGTGAGGGGTGGCTGTTACTTGCCATTTTGCTCACAGCCGACTTGGTCCAGCTTGGGGGTTTGCTCAGCTGTTTGGTCTTTCAAAAGAGACATTCTCTGAGTCATAACTAAGCCAGCATCAGTATTTTATTTGCAGGCAGACCTCCTCCAGGTTTCAACTTTGCTGTTTGCTGAGCAAAGGAAGGGACAGAACAATGAAAGAGGTGACCAGAGGATATTGAGCCTGTCACTTCGGAGCAGAAGCTCAAACTCCTGATGTGAAGCTGGGATTGACACAGGGACCAATCTACTTTAGACATGCAGTTGTAGCCATTGCCCCAGAAGTACAACATGGTGGGAGAGGAGTTTTCCTGGGTACCAAATATCTTCATGTGATTTGAGTTGTCACAATTCTTCATATTCGAGGAAACATTTTCCCAACCAGTCTCAGTGTTTCAGTGTTAGGATGTCACTTATCGTTCCTTCCTTCTGTTCCAGTTCTCTGTTTCTTATTTTACCATTTCAGCCAGTGACTGCAAAATATAGTGTATTATCTGGTGTCACAAAACAGGCTTTTGTTTTTCTTCCTTTGCAAAAATTCAAGTGCAGCATCAGCAAACTGCTGATGTGTTGGAGTTTTTTAACCAGCCATTCCAGTAGCTAGTTCCACCTATTCAATCAGAGTATTTGGATAGGTAGAGAAGAATGGTTTACTGTTCACTTATAGCAACTTATACCAACCTGTTTTGGGTAAGCTAGGGAGGTCTGATGATCAGTGATTGAAAGAAACAAAGGACTGTGTGAAGAAAGCCCAAACATCTAGTAGAATCAAGCAAAACCGCTTTTACCTCTTCCTTAGTCTTTTGTATCTTTTATTTCTTTTCTACTCCACTGCAAATAAAGCAGAATTTCCAGTGGCTTTTTTTTTAAGATAGTATTTGCCTTAGACCCAGCAAAATGCAAAAGCTCTGCTCCTCTTTTGTGCTCTGTGGCCCCGAGACAAGTGCAATGCATTTCAATTGCAAGACGTAACTGCAAATTACTTTAAATGCATAATTTTGTTTTATATGGCTTGCCATTGTGAAGACTTGCCTATCTCTGATTTCTGAACTTCTTCAGCTTTGAAAAGAAAATGCATTTCTTTGCTTCTTCAGCTCCTGAATGCGGTCCTTTAATATCCAAGCCGCAGGATACAACCCAGCAAATAGCTTAGAAAGGCTCAAAATGAATGAGATTTGTAATAGACTCAGCTACAGGGATAGACTGCAAGCTTGTAAAGTATATAGATTTTTGTGGTTTTAGATAAAAGCCAGTTCCCAAATATCGGGAGCTAAAGAGAAACTTCCCTCATAACACAATGCCAAGAGCCATCCAGAGCACAGCAATTCTGTTTCATGACAACTTGGGAGATTTTGGAATTCATTTTCATCCTTCAACGGAAAGAAAATTAAACTTCTCCTGTATTTTCACAAAAAGTTGTGCTAATCCAAAAAGCTCTTTTTTTTAATTCAAATTCTTCTCTCTCTTGTCTTCTCTCCAGAAATGACTAGAAAAGCTTCCCTGAACCTTAGAAACCAGAAAACATTGCCCCAAGTCTTTAACCCTCTCAGTGACAGTGCATTCACACACAAGTACACACACAGACACGTGCCAAACAGCAAAACGAAGGAGCAGCAGCCTTTCCCAGCCCAAGTAACACTATCTGGTTGTTTTGAAGCACCTAGCCCCTAACAACGAGGCATCAGATCCTGGCCACTTTCTGGAAATGGGTCTGGGACTGTGCATCTGGTGGGAGCAATTTCTTGGTTGCTAAACACCAGAGCAGCTAAAGACCCATAAGAAAATTCCTAATACTGGGGTGTTTTGTTTCTTCCATATGCCCCACATGCCCACAGACGGGTGCAGACCCATGGGAGCATGCGGAGACAGGAAAACAGCTCCTCCAAGTGACACAGAGCACTTGGACCCACCTTGGTGCCGAGAACACTTCAAGACATCCAGATTCAGATAGGTCCTGGCACACAAAAAAAAGGCCAACTGAGATGCTTCATTAGCAATTTTAAAAGAGCTTCTCACTTGTTTTCTCTCTTTCGGGCTTTGTTTCCTCCTTTATTTGTTTGCCTTTGTCCCTGCTAGGATTCCTTTTTTTTTTTTTCCCTGATATTTAATGTGACCACCACTTTGGCTCCATGACTGACAGCAGCAGCATTAAAAAGGAGACAAGAGACCAGCTCTGGAAAGGATTAAACAGCATGAAGCCCACAGCAGCTGCTTTTCCATGAGGCCTTCTCCACCGAGTGCTCCCAGCTGCTACTGCCACCAGTGGCAAAGAACAAATGGATCTGACAATGGGGAGAAAACTTAGGGACAGGGGAGCGGGGAGAGCGGATATTTGTGCAGCCACAGCCTTTGAGAAAGCAGGGAGAGCACATATGCAGCACAGATCCAGAAGGGCAGGGGAGCCAGCAAAGTCATTGTGGAGACCTGGTTTAGGTTGCCCTGTTTTGCTACTGTTTGAGTCATAAAACTGGCCTGTGCAGGCTTCGCACAAAACACCTTTCTACTCCCACCACCACCAGACTCATGAAATAAAAATAATTTCAAAAAGTTTAACACCTGCCCCTTTAAAAAGCAGGTTTCTATTTTGGGTGAGCAATATTCAGCCTCTCTGAAAATCAAGACTATGGGATCTTTTTCCTTATTTTGTAATGGCTTCATTGTGCATATTTTTATGTTGCTATTTTGAGGTAGCTTTAAAAAGCAGTATTTCATATAAAATGGTGGAGAGCACAGCGCTAAATTCAGGGAACAGCTGGATTTTGTTAAATTGGCTTTTATACAGCTATTGTTGTGCCATTTTTCCACCCAGCTCTTCTTAGAAACGCTGAATGAAATTGCATGAGGAACTTAATGTAACGGTCAGTCTAATTCGGAATAGCTCAGTAGATAAAATAGAAGTTATTACATTGTTTGCTTGTGACAGACTGTATGTTCACAGAGAGAGGGGACAGATTAGGACAATAATATAACTAAGAAGATGCAACTTTGCAAGCAATAAAGTTTTAATTCATTGTTTTATGTTGTGCTGCAAATCAAGGAAAGAGTGGTTAGGAGACAGAGATCTCTGACAACTCTGTGTCTCTGCAAAACCGGGAAGGGCAGGATCCCTCAGCCAGACAGCCCTAGAAACATCCAGAAATACAGTGGCATCTCCATCAGTGTTTCTGAAATTACATAGGAAGGTTTCCTTATAAAAGAACTAGAAGACGGCCTAGAAGATCCCAGTCCAGATATGGTCCAAAACCAGGTCAGTCAGCAGGGAGAGGAAAAGATTGCAGCCTCCCAGGAGGTGGGGACAACTGCAAATGTGATGGACAGCCCACGTCGAGCCTGGGGGTGTCTCTGGTGAGAGACTGGGACAGCATAGCCTTTGGAGTTTTGCATTTAGCTGGTAGCAACCTTCTTCAAACGGGGATTTTCTTGCCGAGAGGGAACAAGTTGGCAGCTGAATGCAATGAACATTTCTTAAAGAAAATGTACTCACTAGGAACAACTAACAATTCTGTATGTGACAAATGTTATGATAGCACATGTAATCTAGAGCTTGGCACATTTTTTGGATGAATGGTAAATTCACTGAAAAATCGATGTTTCAGGGACAACAAAAGCATTTTTAAATATTGAGTCAAATTTCATTAAAACTTTCAGCCAATGAAATGAAGTAACAGGTTTTTGCTTCAAGCTGTTTTGACCACTTCATGTAAAAAAATCTAAGTATTTAATATCTATTTTATCTTATTTTACCTTTTCACTTTGAACAGTTCTTTTCATTAAAAATATTCTAAGGCTTTAAAATGAGAAAGCTTTCTATGTTTGGATTTTGGTGATTTATTCAATCTGCATACAGGGATCTCTCCAGTGAACTGATGAAATCCTGGCATGAATATTACTTTACCTGTTATTAAAATTCAGGGATCAAACGCAGTCTTAATCCTTGCAGTACATCAGTACATAGCCTCTAGAAGATATCTGGATGCTTTCATGAAAACATGACCTTAAAGATCAAAACTGACAGTGCTTTAAGCACATGCAATAATTAAGACTAGATATACAACAGCTAAAAAGATGTAGCTGGGATTGTGAGGTTATGTGATAAAAACTCCTCTGCATGCCCACAAAGGAGCAGAGAGAGACATGATGGTAGGGAGCCTAGATAATACCCTGCCGGGCTACTCCTATGCCCATCACAGGAGCCATCAACCCATTGAAGGCCCACATCCACATGTGCAGAGGAACACAAGGGCAAGTGAAAACCCAAATTAAAGACTCAGAGGAAGGGACACCCTGTCCAGACCCCTCCCAGGGGTGTCCCAGGAGACCCTCAGCCCCAGCAACCAGGCATGAAACCCATCACAATGAGTCACTGCCGGAGCACCTTTCAGACTGCTGAGGTTTGCTGCCTCGGGGTGTCAGACACAACATGGGACACAGAGGAAGAGCTTTTGGGATTGCACAGGACTTAGTATGGGATGTTTAGGGGAAAAATAAAAAGTGGGGAAAGGGATAGATCTAGGTGATTTGGGGAGGAAGAAGTGTGGGGAAGTAGAGGGATCAAGGGATCAAAAGTGCCAGTTGCTCACCCGAGTGAGCAAAATCACATGCCAGCCTCCAGGGTGAGCCAGAGCTCAGAGGCCTGTGCATCCATGGTGCCACCAAGCTGGAGAGACTCAAATCCAGGGGCAGCTGCTGGGCAGACTGGAGCCCAGCTGCTGGAGGCATCCTCATTGCATACATATATATATGTGTGTGTGTGCATGTACATATATATATATGCGCACCTATATTCTCACTTGCAGACCTCCATCCTGCTTAGCCAGAGAGGAGCGTAGGATGACGCTGCTGGTGCCATCTGTGTTCATGTGAGTCCTCTGTGTGTCTGTCAGCATTGATCTTGTACAGCCAGCCATGTACATATGCATTTATGCATTATTTATGTGTGCATGTGCTAACTGGGAACACATGCTCAGCCTCACTGCTGGTTGGACCTGGGGGCATGGAGCTGTGGCAGCCTCATCTCCACTGGGTTGTCAGATCTGTCCCAGCTCCCCTAATAGGGATGATCTGACAGAAAGCAGAATATTACAATACCTGAAATCTGTGCTGATAGGTTTCCCATATTTTCAAATGCATAATAAATAAATTATTTATATTTAACAATCATAGATGTTCCATCCCAAAGTGACAATTTCCAGATTCTTTTATATAATAATCATCAAACATTATCTAGCACTGTGAGGCTATTCCTCAAACTATTATTTTTCTGTGGTATGTCTAGAAATAGACAGTGAAAAACTTCAGAAAACTGATCAGTCTGAAAGTAATTTAATTTTATTTTACCTCCTCCCCTTAGATTTTATTCCACCCTGCACTGAAATATTCTCTCCAAATTGGACCCCTTACCAAACCAGTTTTGTAAAGGTGAAGTAGCATTTGGCACAACTGCAAAGGTCTATGATCTAGCTACACGTGCATTAGAAGAACTGGAGGCATCCAGCACTCTAGCTTTATAACATGACTTTTCCCCCCAGGAAAGCCAATTGTTTTCTTACGTGTTCAGAAATACAAATCGAGTTCACCTTGTCTTTGTGGAATTTGCTTGGCACTCTTTATCATTTTAATCCCCACTGGGCTATACCCTATAAGCAATAGAATATGTAATTGCTGGGGAAAAAACAGGGCTTCAGGTAATGGGAAATGAAATGATGTTTCCTCTCTTGCCTGCTCCAGGAATGCTTAGAGGAAGCACAAACCTGTGAAGTGCTGGAGCTCTGCTCAGGTGATTAATGAACAGGAGGTTTCTGACTGCTGTGTTGACGTTCACCTGGCTTTCATCAGCACAGTTTGAAAAGAGAAGGGGAGGCAAAAGAGATTTTCATGATCCTCTGCTAGTGAAGTTGCCTGGTTTGTGCCTGCAGCACTGTTTTCAAATGCTTAGGACAGAAGCAAAACAACACTTTTTTACTGGAGAACACTCAGTTCCTGAATTCACATGACAGGCTTTTGGTCTTAATTAGGTCTTTCCTATATTCTATCAGATTCATCCATTTTTCTACAGGAGCTATCCACAGAGTTTCCCTCCCTTCCAATCCAATGTTCCAGAAAGGGAGATCAACAGTGAATGATTAGCTACAGCATAAGGATCTGCAATTCATCTGTTCTGAAGAAAAAGGAAATAATTTTCACCTGTCTGCATTTTTTCATTCTAATTTTTAATCCATCGAGTTGATGGGCTTACCTAGACTTCCATTTTTCAGATACAAACACCCTTCCCAAGTGTGGCTTGGCCATTTATTCAGAAATCAAAATAAAACGTGAGTATAGTAAACCAAAGTTACTGATGTGGGTTGGTGTAACTGAAAACTGTGCATACTATATTTCTCTATATTTCACTCACAACATGAAAAGGGAAAGTGTTGAAAGTCTTGGCGAAACCTGATGTGAGCAGTGAGGGTCTCTTGGTGGTTGCCTGAGGCCCAAATCTCTCAGGCATGATTTGTGCTAATGATGGCACAGGTCAGGAGCGGAGTTTAAAGGTCAGAGTCTGCAGCCCACCTCCACAATGGCTGATCCCAAGAGCCAGCCGTAAGGCTACAAATTTTTCCATTAAAAAGGTCAGCATTATCCGTTATTGTACAGCGTGACGGTGTCTGAGACTTGTGTGCACCGTTTATGCTGTGCTTACAGAGTTATAATATGTGGTGAGTAAATAGGTCTGGACAGATGATGGCTTCATTGCCCCATGACAGTTTTTGAGGTTTTAATGTTTTCTCTCAACCCATTTCAGAAGGAAAAACAATTTCAAATATTTTCATCCACAGTCAGCAAAAAGGAAAAATTTTGTCTCAGCTTACTAAAAGTTTTTTGGTTTACCTTTTTATTGTTTTTACCTTTCCAGGGTTAAACCATAACTAACATTTTGAAATAAAGATGTCTTTTAAAAAAAAAAAAAAGCAGCAGCAGTCTGGGTCTAAGACATTGAAATGGCTGTTTTAGGAACTACCATTTTTAATTTTTATTCTCTAAATAGGGAATTAATAAATACCAACTTTTATAAAAGAACAGCTTAATTGTAACAATGTGTATCTGTTGCATATGCAGCAGTACATGCAACCAAGTGGTCAAAAAGGCACTTGAATTAGATGTTTCATAAATGAGAACTGTTTGTTAATATTGACAACAGACTTCCATGTGACCTTAACTTGTGATTTCAGTCTTCGCTAACATGGAGGAGTAACAGTCAGCATGAAGCTATTCTCACCACTTGTATTTCCTAACCAGACTTTGGCTTCATCATTACATATACCACTGATGAATTTGAAATGTAGACTCTAGGGTAAAGGCAGTAGGGTAAGAGGTGCCAACAGCCCCACTGACACTTCTACATTCACTTATTGAAAACTTAGCAAGTAATATTCCCTTTAAGATTTTCATCTTTGCAACTGCCTCTGTTTCTAAAGATGTCTTTCTTTTATGCCCTGTCTTCACCTCTCATCTTTTAGACACCATAATAATTTTCTTTGATGTGCAACTTTCAGAGTTCTCAGCCACTTTTGCCTGTTCTTTCTAGGCTTCAACTAATTACTGAACAACAATTTATTGAATCCATGGAGAAGAACAATACAGAACCATCCTCCTCCCTATAAGAGGTGAATTTTATACATATAGCTTAACATGCCATATTAATTCTTCTCCCCTTCCATCCATTCATAGAGATCTAATATGCCATATTGATTCTTCTCCCTTTCCATGCACTCACAGTAACTTATATGAGAAACTGTTAAAAAGATGCATATTTGCTTTCCCTGAAGAAGTCATACTAGAACCACCTATTTAGGAGACCTGAAATGCCTTAAGCTACATACATACTATCCCAAATATCCATGAGATTAGAAAAATGACCTTGTCACAAAAATGGCTTAATACTGTATCCTTTTTTCCTGTATCTTTCAGAACAGATTAATCTGCTCTCAACTTTTGATATAATCTGTATCTGAGGACTGAAGCCTGAATGAATGAAGCACAGCAATATATTGCAATAAGCCATTCTTGTGAGAAACACTTTTGCTTTGAATAGAGATGAAAGTAAGGTGTTTATCCTTTATAGAAACAATCTTATCTTGAAATGAACACAAACAAAAGGTCCTGCAGCTATCATTTCTTATGACAAAAAACAAGTTGAGAAAAATAAATTATACTCAACCCACTTAACTTTGTGATAGTTTAAAAGAGCATATAGTCATGTTTTCCTCCTGTATGCCTTAATATTGGTAAGTGATGGCAAAACATAGTGGGATTAGAGTCTATGCACAGGAAACTCCCTAAAATTATGCTCTTAGAGCAACCAATGCAGCAAGTTTTCCTACTCAGCTGTGAATTGCTCAGATCCTACACCTGCTGTTGGTCTTTGCCCCAGTAGTTCTGAGCTCAACCCCTGATGTAACGCCACAGACAGGCATTCCCCTGTACAAGCATCAAAGATGCCCACCTCAGTTGCTTCCAGTATCACCAAGTTGGTCTCAGTGGAGCTTTTTATCAGTATCAACGTGGGATATTTTGTTTCAGCATGAGACAAAGGGCTTGCTGAAGTAAAAATATGCCTCTCCAGCATCATCTATTCCATCATCTGTCTTAAAACATTGGCCAGCACCATCACACATGCCACTGCTCAGCAGCGTGAAATGGTCTTCAGAGAGCCCTTCCCTGACACCCACTGGTCCATCAGCTATATCCCCTTTAATTTAGTTCTCTATTATGTTTTCACCTCAGCTAAGCAGAAGGATAACTTAATTTTCCATCTCTCAGTATTTGATTTCTCTGTG
>VZTV01034575.1:2089-21676 GCA_013400875.1 Anhinga rufa
ATGTGCACAAAATAACATATGAATCCAAAAAAGGTTTACAATGTCATAATTTATTATACTGTTATTACTCCTCATTATCCCAAATTACTGAGACATTAAGAGTGTTTTGCATGGTCACAGAGCTAGAATGGTTTATATATCCATACTGAGATACCAGCATGTTTCTGTACATGGTAATTCATAGATATTAAACATATATATATTAAAAAAAGTATTACTGGACCTGAACGACCAGGCAAATTCAGTAATGTATTCCTGTGAAAACTTTACCAGGCAAACGTTTTGTATTTAAGGCTTCTAGATTTTTTCCTTTTTTGATAGCTTGCGGCTGGACTTACTGTTGCTTACCCAGCAATAGAAATACAATAGCGTTGTCTGTCATGATAATGCTTTCTGTGTGGTCATAAAGATCCACAGTATTTAACCTAGTTTCGCATGAAATAACTAGATTTAGATCAATCATAATCATTTTGTAGAAGAGAGAGAATATTAACTTGGTCTTGAAATGTGATTAATTCTAATTTGCTGTTTTCAAAGATAAGCAATGCTCATAATCCTGTTAATTAAAAAATTTTGAGTTCTCCATTTTACTTCATGCACTATTTTTTAATGAAATAAGTTTGGCTTTTTTGCTTCTTATTATGACTGATGCCTGGCTCGATGTGCCACAGGCTTCCTGAAGGAAAAGTAGCGTGTACTTGTTGTGACCCTATGAAATGAAGATAAATGGTCTCATGCAAGATACATTATGGGCTTTATGACATGCATAAATATACTGTAGATTGTATCCTTTCCATAAAAATGTTCTTAGATTTCTAATATTGTGTTTTAATGCAGTTTTGTTAACAGGATGACAAATAGTAAAAATATGTAGGTATTAAAATAGGATCCCAGATTTGTGTGCTGTTCATTCAACTGTCAGCAATTGCTGCATCTCAAAGAGCAGTCTGACTTTGACCTTGCTAAATATTCATTTCATGTCTCCAACATTGCTTGATTAAGTCAGGCAACTTTCTGTGTGTAGCTGTGCTTGGCATGAGCCTGACTGCCATGTGGAAACACTTTTTTGGTCAAGGTTAGGAATGAGCAAGACCCTGTAAAAACTAAACAAGCACAGGAGTTAGGTGATTTGCATGATCTAGAAACACTGGTTTCTTATGAGAACTACTGGTTTCACATCTTATCTTTAGTGCACAGCAGTTGCCAGGCCTGCATTATATATTAAGAAGAGGAAATGTCAGTTATTAACGTACTGTAAGTGGCCTAGCTAGGAATACAAAATGACCTTTAAACTAAAAACCGCAAAAAAGGGGAGAGGAAATAAAACATAGATTTACTTTATAATTGGCTTTAATATTTTTATTGAGAGTGTTTAGCATTTGGATCTTATGTCTTGCTTATGTTGCTGAAGTCAGTTACGAATAAAAACAATGATGACAAAACCCATAATTGTCCTTAAAAGAAGTTTTACTGTGCTGGGAGTATATGGTGTGTGTGTTTTCAGTGTGTTTTCTGTCTGTTCCCATATTGCCCAGTCATTACCTCTAAAGCCCTGATTGCAAACCACTGTTGCTAACAAGCTGCACTGTGCTGATGTCACCCATTAATTGACAGGTTGCAGGACAGATTCTGAATGTGCAGAAAGTTGTGTGCAAAGCACTCTGCAGTGCTCAGTTGAGTCATGTTATTTGACGTGAACTTAGTATCTGATCCTGTATCTTATTTGGAAAATAAATCTTAGAGCAAATTATGTGTGTTTTAAAATTGGATTGTCTAATTATTGTTGTTATTCAATAAGACAACAGGGTGTAGGAATGTTTATACCTGTAAATATCCAGGTGTTTTGCTCTTTTGAAGTAAGCAGCAGTCAGAGTTGATAAATGTCTTGGCTGGAATTTAGCAACACAATGAACCTCTGTATAGATATCCCACATGGTATCAATTGAAGCTCCGTTTAAGACCTAATCGTTGGCCCATACAAGCAGAGGAAAGCTTGGCTAGACAGATGGAAAGAGCTGCTTTAAGAAGGGATCAGAAAAGGCATTGCTACTCGGCTGGCCTAAATCCACTAATCTGATGTTATTATTAGCGATAAGGAGCAGCGACCAGGATAAAATCTCATTCTCTGCAAATGTCATTTAAATAGGACTCTGATATTTTCCAGTCAAGTAGACAGGCTTTAGTCAAATAGTGAGCACTTTATTTGTAAATGCAGGAGGAAAAAGAAAAGCTTTAGTTCAGCAAGTTCTTAAGATGTCAGCTTACCAGTATTGATTAATCGTTCAGCAGTGGCAGCTGCTTCTTTATTAAAAGCGTAGCTCTCCATACAAAAGATATCAGATGTAGGAAATGTTTGTTGACAATTTACCTTTTCTCACTATGTGGCAAGAGCTCAGTCTGTTACACATTCCCTCACTTTCTAGCCCTGCAACTCAGATAATACCCATGAAGGAATGTATTAGTCCACTTGCACGAGGTAGATTGCGGCAGCTGGACTCCGCTGGAAACATCTCTCTCTTTGAAACAGACCTGCAGCACCAGTTCCCAGCATGGGAATTAATTCATGGAGAGCCAGTGCTGCTTAGAAAAAACCTCCGGTTTGGCTGTGTTATGGATGTGTTTGGAGTATACACAAAAATACATCCTAATGAAGCCAGGGTGAAGAATGAGATGAATGCCTGAATTTCACATGAGGGATATGACCTAAGGTGCATCATTGTCTGTTTGCATTTTGGATGTTCTAAAACCCTTGATTCCATCTGCTACTGAATCAAATGGTTGGTCTCATAATTTTTCACACCATGCAGGCACCTGGAGGTGTGTATAGATATGGAGACTTATGCAGCTATGTACAGAAAGGTGTTCCAAGATGAGTATTTTCTTCTATCTCTTTGAATACATTTCTCCTTAGACTTAGGATATGGCTCCTCTTGATGAATTTTGAATGTCTGATCATGTGGATTCCCTCCATGGAAAAAGGTAGAGAGAGGCTTTTCAGGCTGAAATGATTGACCTTTGGAGTCCCCCCTTTGCTGTTTAGTATAGGGGAAGCCTGTGTGTTTGTGTAGACTGCTGTCACCTCATTTCTTGAGTGTATTTCTAAACTAATAAAGTAGAATCCCACTATTAATTGATTGTGGAACAGCGGAAGCAAATATTGCAGTGTGCTAGGAGTGCAAGTCAGGCTTACCCTGTTGCTTATATCTTCTTTTCTTGTCAAATGCATAGCTGAAGAGAAAGTTGCTTTTCCAAGGGATTAGAAGGGATCTTAAGTCACATCAGCATACATAATGTCTTTTCTTATAATATATATACAGTTAATAACCAAATATTGTTCTGGAAATTGAAGTAGCTCCTTTGCTGTACACCACCCTTTACTGAATCTCCTGTCTCCTGTTTCCTCTTTGGCTTCGTCTTTCAGTCTGAGCTCTCCTGACATGTTCTTCAGAAGTAAAGCAGTTTGACTGATACCCTCTGATTTTGGCCTCAGTTTTCATGGAGGCAGTGGAATTAAAACGGATTAAAAACCACAAACTCTTGTCTCACCTTCAGCAAATACATAGCTATAGAAAGAAAATGATGCTTTTAAATCCTTGTAATTACTGAGTGCTGAGCACTCCTATTCTTGGGTTAGTATACAGGGTATTTTTGTGCATGCTTGATGAGAACATGTCCAGCAGAGCCAGTCATATTTGCTATCTGAGCTATGGCTGAATAAGCCAATTAAGGAGTTACTCAAATCTTCACTGTTATGTCCAAGTCCTTGGGACACAATAAATTATTTGATACCTTGTCCTTTTCCTTTTCATTTATATGATTTTGCTTTATACAGCAAGCTGTTTTCTAGTAGACATTAGATGTATAAGCTTACTCTTTGAAATCCCAATTTGTAGTTTCTAAGAGCTTCTGTTCAGATGAAAACCCAAATTAATTTTTGAGCTCTTTGAGGTGTTTACCTGTGACTAATTTTCCTAAACAGTTTTGCAGTAGGTGGCAAAATACTCTATATTAGTACCGATCCAATAACTGCAAATTTTCATGAAGATTTCATGATAGTATTTATACTTTTAAGGTTTCAAAAAATGAAGTTTCTGTGTCAAAACATTCAAGCAGACTTTATTTCACTTGCCTTCTCTTATTACTGAGACTGTGACATTCTGTTTGTCTCAAATGCCTGTAGGTATAGTTTGGGGTTTAGGTGTTCTGAGTTAGTAATTTATAGAGTCATCCAGCAGTAAATTCACCCATTGACCTTTGTGCTGTCCAACTATTTATGGTTAAGAACCCAACCAGGGCAGTCTGGTGGGTAATGTATGTTACTGTGGTGTGTCAGGCATTTCTTTTCATTTGGAAATCAAGATTCATTTGTAAATGGTGTCTGAAAAATAACATCTTCTACACTTAATAACTCCATTTACTTACTAACCTGCATATAGAGATCAGTAAGTGACTGTACCATATTTTTTGTCCATGATTTATATTTTAAAAAGAAAAATCATATTAATTGAAATGTCAATAAAAGTGTTCACTATTGATATTATGCTAAATTGAATAAGCAGTTCTCTGGAGTCGACATTTCTTTACTTCTTACAGTAACTCTTTGAAAGCATATATAGACTCATGGAAGCCAGGGTTTGATATAACTTGATACAGATATGGCTTAACATCAGCCATATAAATTTCATATTTGTCTTGAAAATACTGTTGTTCCTCTATTAGCTGCTTTGAGCAGAAACTGGAATTAAATCTATGCAGTAGATATAGAATCCTGCCAGTGGTAGTGGGGCAGCCAGATCCCAGAGAGTAGAGTGTATTTTTACTTGTGATCTACTATCTCCAGCCAGGGTAATGTTCCAAACTCCCCAGATGAAAACCATATTTCACTTAGCTCTATTATACTGTTTGTATAATACTTATTAAAAAAAAAAAAAGCCAAACCGAAAAAAAACCCAAACAAACAAAACCCAAGAATGCCCCCTACAACCCTCCCAAAATCTCCAACCAAACTAAAACCTAAACACCATCACCACCCAAAAAACCAAACCTACAATGATTTATTTAAAATGCCAGAGTTGGAAGAATCAAAGTTGCTCTAAGTTCCCGTCTGTAAGTCACAGAATCACAAAATGGTACAGGTTGGAAGGGACCTCCAGAGATCATCTTGTCCAACCCCCCTGCTTGACCAGGCACACCCAGAGCAGGGGGCACAGGACCGCGTCCAGGCGGGGTTTGAATGTCTCCAGGGAAGGAGACTCCACAGCCTCTCTGGGCAGCCTGGGCCACTGCTCTGGCACCCGCACAGCAAAGGAGTTTTTCCTCACATTCAAGTGGAACTTCCTGTGTTACCACTTGTGCCCATTGCCCCTTGTCCTGTCATCAGGCACCACTGAGAAGAGTCCAGTCCCATCCGCTTGACACCCACCTGTTAGATATTTATAAACATTGATAAGATCCCCCCTCAGTCTTCTCCAGGCTGAACAGACCCAGGTCTCTCAGCCTTTCCTCATAAGAGAGATGCTCCAGTCCCTTGATCATATTTGTGGCTCTCCGCTGGACTTGCTCCAGCAGCTCCCTGTCCTTCTTGAACTGGGGGGCCCAGAACTGGGCACAGCACTCCAAATGCAGTCTCACCAAGGCAGATTAGAGGGTCAGGATGACCTCCCTCGACCTGCTGGCCACACTCTCTGTAATGCACCCCAGGACACCGCTGCCCTTCTTGGCCCGAGGGCACAGTGCTGGCTCAGGGTCACTGGCTGCCCACCAGCACTCCCAGATCCTTCTTAACAGAGCCGCTTTCCAGCAGGTCAGCCCCCAACCTGTACTGGTGCCTGGGGTTGTTCCTCCCCAGGTGCAGGACCTTGCACTTGCTTTTGTTGAATTTCATCAGGTTGAATTTCATCACGATGAGGTAACAGATCTAATTGTGTCTTTATAGGGAGGTTGGTAGGATTTGAGGGCATTCAGTTGTATTTGAATGGTGTACTGTAGAAAATGAACTAATCATTTGATCAGAACAGTGGTATTTAGGCCAAAGTTTTGTTCTCTGGTACACATGAAAATCATTTGTTGCTAGGAATACCTGCCCGTGGGTTTCTGAGGGCAGTACTTGGTCTGTTGTTTTAGCAAGAGTCAGCTTGATATCCATCCCCCTCTCCAAATTTCACTCCTAATACAAACTGATAGTTTTAAATTGTTAAGACCAGTCATTACTGACACCAGTTATCTGTTTTTAAATATCCAGTGTTCTAAGTACTAAAATAATGAAATGGAGGAGGAGGGAAATGAGACAACAAAGTATTTGCCCATTGTTTTTATGTGGCACGCCAATATACCATGTGTGAGCTCACCTTTAGTAACTGTCTGTGAAGTCAAGAATTACTGAAGTTTGGAGAACATTCTTTTCCTTTTAATTTAGAAATGGGGTTTAAAATATATGGTGTAAGGGCCGTGTTTTATTTGCTTGGTCACAATCTGGCAAGTACCTTCTACCAGCAATGCCACTTTCTAACGGGAGGTGCTCCACAGCATCTAGTAGGAAATGACTGCAGGCTTGGGCTCACATGAGAACTTGGAGGGATACTTTGCAACCTGTGCTGATGGATTTTAAAAAGACAATTGTGTATTATTTTCTAAAACACATCTAGAACGTAAGGTGATTTTGGTGTTAGCTCCTAGGGACCACAGGAATGCAAATTGAGAGCATTGTATTTGTAAAATAAAAATAGGTGCTGCTCTGAAACCATCTGCTAGAGTAGAAATGAATTTTAAATTACATATGCCTGAGGCTTTACCTTACTTGCCGTGGGCAAGGCGCATCGTCCAGTCATGGCACTGTATGCACAACTATGCTACTAACAAAACACTGCTTTGGGAATAACTGAACCTATACATTTTGTAAAGCTCTTACTTCTGCTGAAAAAATATTACCAGATGATTTTATTTTTTTTTTGCCATCTTTCCTGCATTTTTATTCTGTCATGCTCAAGTTAATGCAGAGTTAAATGCAAGGCCGAACTTCTACTCTGGCTGAAAGCAGTGTTCTGCTAATGCCATCTCTGAATCTGAAGCTATGAGCCAGATTAATGGAAATGAGATGTTCCACTTTTCCACCAGCCCTAAAAGTGATTCCCTGCCTGGCGGGGTAAGTGCAGACTTGCTTTCTGCTTAGTGTAATTATAAAATCCAACCAGACCAGCAGCAGTTGAAAATATCAGCTTCCAGAATCAGCAGAATCAAAATATCAGCCCAGTCTTGCACATCCTACTTTTTATTTTTATTGGACCTCTTTGGTGATACTTGTATTTTTGAGAGGAGGATTAAAAAGAAGTTCTCATATGCTGATTGCATAGGTTTTTAATCAGTAGTTGTATGTGGAAGCATGTAAGCAGGAGAAAAATACAATTCTTTAAGTTTTGTGGGTTTGGTTTGGTTTTGGGTTTTTTTTTGGTTGCTTTTTTTTGGTGGTTTTTTTTTTTTTTTTGCTTACATGCTTGTAGAAGTATCTCTGCTTAATTGGAAAGATGCTGCAGCTGCCGAGTAGAGCTCTTGGCTTGAGTGGGATTGCTCATTTGTGTAAGGGCAAGTTCAGGCCTTTTTTGTGTTACTTGTGCCTCTGCTTCCTAGGAATATAAAATGTCTTTTGGTAATGGTAATATCAGATGATGAAACTAACGCTGGAGAGTTTAGTATTTATAAAAACTCAGTAAAATAAAGAGCTCCAGAGATTTGATTCCTAAGTCCTGAAAGCAAGTATAAAAACCTCCCACAACCATGAATGTATGTTGAGCAGAAATGAAACATTTAGATTTTGCTTTTCTTTTTCTATTTGTGCCTTTAGGGGGCTGTAGTAGAAATGGAATACATAATGTATTGACTGGAGATATATATTCCACTTGTGAGTAAGGCTCTGAATCCTCTTGGCTTCACTGTTTCTGAATCATCATGTCTTTCCTCAGTGGAGAGATAAATATGGCATTCACTTCAACCCATTTAGCCCATTATTCATTTATATAAAGCAGGACCAATTAAGACATTCTTTTGTGTATTTGCACATTCTACATATGGAGCAAAAGGGAGTTAAAAATATCTGTTGCAGCAAATGTGACAGGATGCTCTCTGAATACTGAACGTGTTATTCCTGCAACTCCTCTGAGCAAGAAACTGACATTCGGGAACTGCTGAAATATACAAATAGACTCTTGTTTGGTTTTGTTTGCTCTGTTTCTGATGTATAAGATCCATAGTCACCCACTCAGTTATCTAAAAAAGTGCATTCCTTTCCATTTCCATGGCTGCCTGCTACTGAGTAGAGAGCATATAGGCACAGCTCTTCAGCCAGGGACAGAGGCAGAAGTGGCCAAATGGTTTGAGGCAGATGTCCGTAATCCAGGAGGAATCCATATTAGGTAGCGCTGCTATATCAGAATGAATGATTTTATTGGTATTGCCGCTTTCTTTCAGAACATGTGTTTTGACTTTTTGTTCAATCTCTGAGAGTTTGTGAAGAGAATTAAGTTAAAAATAAAATAATAAAAAACCCCTAAGAAATTTCTGCTATTACAGACTTAAGGAAATAAGCCAAAATATGCATTTCAATTCCAATAACATTTCAGAATGGTTGTCAGAGAAGTCTCTGTTGGCTTAAGTGTTTCTTGGCACAAAATACTGATTATATATGTCTCAAGGAGACAATCAGCATGTTCATACAAAAGTCTCAATCCCTAAAACACAATAACTTGTGGTTGCCACTAAAGATTTGCTGTCGAAATAGATAAGAAAAGTTCTTCTGGATTACGATATGGGGCTTTACACTGAAAAGCTTTGTTTTGCATTAAAAGGTAGTTTGTGGCATTGCGAAATGATGAAATGGTATGCAGCATAATACAGTTTGAATAGAAAGGAAATACAGTAAGATATAAACTGGTTTCATGGTATTTTTCCTAGCAATTCAGTAATATTTAACTGTTATATTGCTGCCTGAGACAAGTCAGTCTAGTCCTTACGGAGGAAGATGCGGTGGAGTGCAAAGCTTTTCTGCAAGGCCTTACATACTGGCACTGTGGCCTAGTCGCAGATGGGCAACTGCTGCTTTTGCAGAAGGGGCTCTCTGGGGGAAGGCAGTGGAATGGCCCAATATATTTTGGTGGGTAAGAACATATATGAATATTTCCTGTCTGTGGACCAGTATAACAGTGATGGATTCAGGTGCATCACTTTGCATCTTTTGTGTCTGCTAGGCTGAGTTTATATTTTTCACTTAAGATCCTTTCCAAATCTCTCTGTGTATTGTGGCTTAGAACTTCGGCATCTTTCTGTGCACAAGTTTGTGAACGTTAGTGCAAACATATGGTGGAAACTTCTGGTCATGCAGTTTTGTTGTGTTCTTGTGATGAGTGTCATGGGGTCAGAAGAGGCCATTTACAAACAGGTCTGACTTTCTCAGCAGCTCAGGCCCCAGAAGCACACCCACAGAGCATCAAGTGAGGGGCCCACCCACTGGGCCACGGAGGGCAAAGCAGAGGAGAGCTGTGCTGCTTGGCTGGAGAAGGTGTCATTTCATCCCTTCTACAGGGCCTATGCCAAACCCCCTGTGCTGTAGTGTATCTTTAAGAAAGACTTCCAATGCCTATTTAAAGGCTGCAAATGGCGGTGAATCCCCTGCTTTTCTAGTTAAGTTGTTAAAATAGTTATTATTTTGTTATTGTTGAAAAATGATGCTTCATAAACTGGTTTGAATTTGACGGGCTTCAGCTTCCAAGCATTGGATCTTGTTACGCCTTTTTCTGCTAGATTAAATACCCATCTGCTCTCAGCAGTCTCGTTCCTGAGTAAGTATTCATAGTCTGTGATCAGGTTGCCTCTTAACCTTCTCCTTTATGAACTAAATAGACTGAGCTATACTCTCTCCTTGTAAGGCAAGTTTTTCTAGGTGCTCTAATAGCTCTTGTAGCTCTTGTCTGAATCCTTTCCAAGTGTTGGAGGAGGTAGGGAATAAACCAGCTAAGCAGGGGAGGCCCACTTTTCTTTGAGCAGTTCAGTATCAGGAATTGTTCAGTCCTGTTGAGAAGACTGAGAGGTACATCATGATGATGAAGAAAAACAAAGCAGTGTGTTTCATCTGCCAAATGGAGGGAAATTCATGTCTCCATCAAGCATCACTTTTCTAAAAAGCCCTGTCTTTTCAGTCATTAGCAGAAATTCAAACTAAACCTGTAGCTGCTTTTCCTTCTTGGTCCCTCTGTCATATATTTTCCAACATATCCCAGTGCTGACCTGTGTGGATCGAGTCTCATGACCTCTGATCCTACATAATGTCTGGGGTAAAGCTTCTATATTTGCATTGTATAATGCCAAAATAAGCATTAAAATGACCATGAGAGGTTCCGAATAGAAGCATCTTGATAACTGCATTATTTTAATTATTTTAAAATAATATCTTTATATAATTTGTTACTTTAAGTATATGTAATGGACCACTGATTTATTTCTGCAAAACAAGGCATATGTATGCACAGCTTAGCTGACCTACTAATATGGCTTTTCTGGCCAACTTTAGAGCACAAGGTAGTCATAGTTTATTATTTGATATAACTGTAAAACAGTGAATTAAGAGGGAATGTCTGTCTCCCTCTTTCTGTTTCTCATTTTCTAAATCAAAATAGCTACCTATAAGCAGACATTACTATATCCTCATGCCGTACAATTAAATAGGTTTTTATTGTATTAAGAATCTATTTAGTATAAACAACAAATGTGAATAATTGAAGATCTTAGTGAGGTCTTCATATCGATTTATATTTCCAGTGGTTTGTTTGTGCTGAGTATTTGGGATTCAATAGAAATATGTTGTAAATATGTTCTGCTTTAATGCTGCTCACATTTAAACACAGTACATTGTTCGGATGCAGCTTGAATTATTGAAGAATCAGAACAACTAATCCTTGATAAAATCAGAATGCTTTAAAAAGTCTAAGCGAATCCTTTGTCCTTCAGGTTATATGACCTGAAAATAAAAGTATGCAAAAGGATTTAATGAAACATAGGCTACACCGTGTGAGAGCTCTCTCAAGGCTTTTCAAGGAGTAAATGGTTACCATTACCAGAGGTAATGTACTTCATTTGCTTTCCTAAGAAGCTACTTTGATATTAAGAGAAACTCCTGAGCTAGGATTGGAATTTAAACTCCTGTAGGGTATTTAATCTTGCACCCTAAAAGACCAGCAGCTTGTTTGGTTCTGAGGTCAACTGCATTACTGGGCATGAAACTGGCTTTAATAATTCTAGTGTTATTTCTCAGTTGTGTTTGGTTTTTTTGTTTAGTTTATGCAGCTTCAGTAACTATTTTGAACTGTTATGTGCTGTGATTACAGAGTAGCTGATGATGGCTCTGTTCAGAGTTTCCCATTAAAAAAATCCTACATATATTAATAATATTATTCTCTCTCACGAGTTCTGCATTTTAAGTGCAAAAATTTTTTTATTGTAAATGCGAAACCATATGTGGTTTCTTTATTGTAACACAGCTGTAGTTGGCTCCCTAGAGTACTTCTCTGAGCAGAGTTTCCCAAGGGAATAGTAGTACATGGGTGTTTTGAGGGTGAGGAGATTCCCCCCTCCTGCCTTCTTAATAGCATTTCAGTGGAAATATCTATGTAAAGAAGGTACCCTCTGTGTGTGCATGTATAAAAATATTTTATACTTGTGTGTTACATTATGTATTGTGATGTGATTTTGATAAATACTGTCTATCTGTTTGCAAAGTAAAGCCATCATTCGAATGCACCAGGGCCCAGTTTAGTGTTTGCTGAGGTCAGCAGAGAGCTTCTACTTCATTTTGACAGGATTTGTTTCTGGTGCACAAAGAGGGAAAGTTGATCTGCAAGACTGTCGAGCTGTGCTTGGGATGGAAAGAATAGAAACTGTGCTCTGGAATGTGGTACTTGCCTTTAGGCACCTGGAGGAGATGCTGACCCAATGAAACTAGAAACAAATATATTCTTGCCATTTTTGCAATTTCAATTTCCATGTTGTATGAGAAAATTGTAGCCCAGTAAACTCATTGCTTCATCTGTGAGCCACTTTTCCTCTCCTTGCTTTATAACGCTGCAACAGTTTCAACACAAAAAATACCTATTCATCTCCTGGGTTTCTCGTGCACCTACATGCACAATTTTTACATTACATGTTTCTTTTAAATTTCCCCCTCTGGTAGCCCAGGTGGTGGGAAGTGTAAGCTGGGAGCATTTAAGAAACTGGTACAGTGTAAATGCATCTACACACATACATACCTGCTCTGAAATCTGGCTCAATTTAACAAAAATAACCTCAACAAAGATGTCCTCTTTGGTATTTAACACCAGAGCCGTGGGTTGAAACGCAAACCTCACCTCTCCTCCCTTTGCTTTTGGCACTAAGAAATGCCAGTGTCTTAACGTATAAAATGTAATGTATAAAATCCTTTTGTTTGGCATGGCAGATGAGTTTAATTTTGAGACAGGGATATGGCTGCTTTTTGCTGCAGGCATACATTGATTCCATTTATTTGTAAGTGTGAAACAGTTTCATCAGGTACCATACCCCCTTGACTTTGTTTAATTGGACTTGCTGTATGCAAAGGACTGGCAGATAAATGCATTAAGTATTCATATTGGATGCTGGTTTCTTAGGTATGAACAAAACCTATTTGACTCCCAGTTTATCATGGTGAAGTAATATATAAGAAAACTTACTTCAAGTTCATGAGTGAGGGATTATATTCTGACCTGCCTATTGGTTGGTGCTTATCAGAAACTTAACTGACAATAGGTATGCTCCAGTATTTCATGTTCTATACTACTGCACAAATAATAATAGTATTTCCAGTTCTCACAAATTATGATTATTACCCAACTGCTGATGACTGTCCTGTTTTCCTAGTCTTATCCCTGGAAAGCTGGTTTTTGCTGCCATAGGTCTCTGCATGCCTCCCTATAATCCTGCTGCTCTCCTGTAGGGTTCTGTCAGTGTTTGCTGGATTAGCAGGATAATTTGCTTTCCTGGCATGTTTTGCTTGTCCATAGGGACAGGCTGCTAAAAAGAAGAGAGACCTTACCTGGTGCATCAAGATGCAGAAACTAGTAACTATCATTAGTTCTGAGTTTGAACCTCCTGGCACTGAACTGCACGGTCTTCAAGAATAGTAAGATTGATGTGTCTGTTGCTAGTTTAACATGCCAGCCTAGCCTGCTTCCAAACTGAGTTGTAGCATTATTATCCTTCAGTGACAGATATGTGCAGTGATGGTGATCTTTGACCTGCATAAAATAAGTCAAAGGAACAAAGCAAAACTTCAAAGAACACGAGTGTGCCCAACACTTTCAAGCTTATGAGAACAATATACTGTTAGCATGAGTATTGCGGAGATTTAATTGTTTCATCTGTACCTTAGGAGGTTTTTATAATTAGAAATCAGACAATCTTTTTTAATTTTAGAGCTCAAATTTCTTTCTCTCCTTTTTCTTTGTTTTTCTCAGAAATCAGTCCTATGCTTTGATTTTCTTTTAACATTTTGCATATTACATACTCTGATTTATCACAGAAATATGTTGCATATGCAACTAGTAAAGAGCACTTATGGTCCTGTTTTTGACAGAACAAGTCGTTCTAGCCAGCTGCAGTAAAATTTTCCCAATTCAGACTAATGATCAGGAGAGTGATTGCAAATTCCAGAATTCTCTGATGTTGGGAGTTAGCAAACAGCTATAAAACCCAGAACAAATGCATCCTTTAATGTACTTTGTTCATTTATTTCATACCATGAGGATAGTTTTGTTTTAATTATTTATAATAATAAACTTCTGAGTAAAGGCATCCTATATTTTGTAATGATAATGAAACTTGAATGATTCAGGGCCTCTCCACAGCATCCTGATACTAAACGTGTATGCAAACAATATAAGGAGTTGATCATACGCTTTTTTAGGGAATTGGATGTTTTGGTGTTTTGGGTTTTTTTTTTGCTATTTAAGTAGGGGTTGAAAGCTTATTTTCTCCTTCTCTCCTGTCTTTTCCTTCCCCTCAAGATAAAACAGGGGTCTAATGCTGTTTCATGTTTCAGAAATTCACGCTGTTAAAAAGAAGCTCTTAATTAAGGCTCGCTATCCTGCAATTTTTTTGTGTATGAGAGCTGGTGGAAAGCATCTTAAAGAACCTTTCCAAACATTCTGTGCAAGCATATAGAGAGCATCACAAATTTTGCCCATTGGCTCCCTTTATTATCATGCTAAGTAAAAAAAGGTAGGAGTCAGAAATACAATTAAAGAGGCCTTTGCAAGTCACCTGTAAAGTCTTCATGTGCAAATTATGGCAGATGCAACTCAGAGGCTCTACAGTAGTTCATTTCTAGTGGTGTGATTTTTTTATTTTTTTTTTTCTCTCACTGGTGAACTATTTAAGCAAAAGCTATTGAAGCAAAAGGCATTTCCTGGGGAATTAATGATGAGATGGGAGGAGCTGATAACCTAAAGTACAAGTGAGGGCCATCTATCCCAGCCCATTGTTAGTCTCCGGAAAATGCCCTGTACTGATGTCACTGATTCGCTGATTTTTTTTTTTACTGTTTTGGTTTTTTGTTTGTTTGTTTTAAGTAAAAAAAGGATAAAGAGCAGTAGCAGTTTTCTGTCTGCACTTTTAACAATGCTCAGATATTGTGCTTATATTTAATCTGTTTTAACATGATAGATAGGACAACATACTACACAGTGCTTAAGAACTTGATAAATAACAATGTATGGTGCATTGATCAAGATCTCTACTAGCCAGTTGAAGTACTTAAAAATTTGTTAGTGTTTTATTCATTTGATAATTATTAGCCTACCGAGTGCTAAAATTGAAGTCTTACTTTGCTGGTGGTGTCTGTGGTGGTGTTACAACTAGAAAGAGACAAACTCTATTTATAGAGTATTAATGGTAACCTTCAGTTCAGATTTTAGCCCTTACTATATGATACGTGGTGGGTATATTTTCTGGTAGGTAGTGCAAATAGAGATGCTGTAATAGTAGCTCATTACCATTAAAAAGGGAGATTAATCATGTTGCAGGTAATGGGCGCTCCTGTTGGTGCCACTGGCACCTATGGCCATGAGCAAGTCCTTTAATCTCTCCATGACTCAGTTTCTCAATTCAGAATGCATGTTGCTAATGGCAATTAACTGCCTAACTAGTGTTTGCACATTGTTCTGAATTAATAGCTGTCAGGATAGGCTTTGCTCCCTGTTGTTCTTAGCAAATTTGTAAATATTAACAATGGAAAAAAATGAGCAATTTACCTGATGAATCACAGGTTCTTATCATTTGGTGTGGCAGGCAGTCCCATCTCCTTCCTTTGCCTGATGATTTCTGTCAGCATTATGAGATGGAGGCCTGTAAAATGTTAAGTCTTCTAGATCAGATCTGGCTAAAAAATCCTATTTAGACTAATGCTCTGATGTGATTGTGCTCTAATCCAATGAGTTAACAGAATGATTTTTAAAAAGTGGGCAGATTATATTTTATTCAAGGAAATACTTAGCCAGAATTTGGGCAGAACTGAGGAATGTAGTCAGTACAATTTCCTCAGGAGAGTTCATCCTTGATGAGTTGATCTGGCAGAAACCCATGAGATCAGTAAGTATTGATAGATCTGCTCTCCATAAGGGCAAGCAGAGGTATGGAGGCTATTTCTGTTAAGGTAGTGAAACACCGACACAGAGGAGAACAGAATCCAAGGAGTCATATAGGCATATTTTTTATATTTACAGAGTATATTCCTCCTGATATTAATTTGGTACAATACCAGTTCAAAAAACATAAAGCTGTAGTTCTGTCTTCTGACTGGTGCTTAATGTGTTTAATACCTGGCCCGCAATGGTGAAGGGATCCATATTGCCACAGCCAGATGACCTCCCTGAAGCTGAAATCATTAATTAAAATGTTTAAATCGTCAAAATAAGTAAAGGTAGATGTGAGTTGTGGCTATATGTGTGCAGTCACAGGGCTCATAGCTAATGATACGCAAATTACTGTAGAGGCTGCTAGTGTGAGGCACTGCACTCTCCTAGCTTGGCCGTGGACAACCGATCCCGGGAGCGCTGACTGGCAGCTCCCAGTGCACAGGGAGGCAGCCTTGCCAGGACTTCCTTTTGTGAGCGTTTGGGCTGTGCCGGCCATGGAGATGAGCTACCTCAGAGTAAAGTTTGGCCCTTCCTGTGGGAACTTTTTACTTGGTATTTAACTTAATGCTAGGCTTGGTTCATTCTGCTCCTTCCATCAGCTCTTGGGCATGTTGTCTGATGTGGGCATTTGTGGCTCAGGAGTCCAGGTTAGATCTGTTGTGGCCCTTGGTTTTGTGTCTTAACCATAGGTGGGTGTTATGTGGCTATAAAATCCACTCTGTAGGATTGTTTGCTTGAACAGATGTTACATTGGCTTTAGAGCTGTAATTATTCTTTATTTACATCTGGTTGCTTGGAACTGGCATTTAAAGAATGACAGGTTCTGGGGTAATACAGAAATGTGGGGGGGGGGTTGAATTACAGACAGTATGTTAATGAGAATAATCCACACTGTAAAAATCACAGAATCCTTCATAGGCCAACAGTGGTATAGACTTTTTTTTTTTAGGCTTTCGGTGTAGCAATGCAAGACTTTCAAGTGGAAAATTGTTAATTTACTATAATGAATTGAAATGTGAAAAAACAAATATTTAGTTAATTGCCTCATAAATCTGTCTGTTACTATCAGTGGAATTAAATTGATAAACAGTTCTTTAAAATTAATTTCCACATGGCAATGTGCAGATTTTATTTTATTTTATTCAAACCCCATTAGGTATTTGTATGAAAGAAAACATAAATTTGTATTTCTGTCACATTAAAGAGCGTGTGTGACAAAACACACATTTCCTACCATGGGTACTGAGGTTTTAATACATTTGGCATAATGAGGAGAGCTCAACATTAGTTATTTTCAAAGGCAATACCAGCTGAAAAGTGGAAGTACATCATACTTTCCTGATTGTATCATGTTGATTTACTCTCAATACAGCTAACTTGGAGTCCTTTTGCTGTTGGGGTCAGAGGACCATGGGCATGATGCTTGAAGGTCACATGCAGTTTTGGGCTGTTGCCAGTGCTGAAGGCGCTTCAAGAGGCGGAGGGGAAGGCGGGCTCTCTCGGGGGGACTATGAAGCTTATTTCTGGTCACTGCCAGGATGGAACTTCTGGTCCAGTTTTATGTTACTGGGCCCGTATTGCCTCTGCAGCCACAACTCCCAGTTTCAAGCCTGCTGCAGTAGCACTTGCAGGCCCTTGGTATGAAAGGAGGTGGGAAGCTGAGTGCTCTTGTGCTTTAATCACCTAATGACATTATGCCCTGTGCAGTATCAGTTTGTCAAAGTAAGTGGGGCACTACACAAAATTAAATCACTTGATACACTCCATCCTTCCAGCAAATGTAATAAGAACATCCTTGCCGACCTCTCCCAGTGACATTCAGCAGGAGAAAACTTGTCTCTCGGTGTATGACCCAATGTTCTGGAAACACACATAAAGATAATTCCTTCTTGCTCTATGGCATTGTTAGACAGTCTTAAATTTCATCTTGATGGTTGTCATCTCAGAGTTTAGTGGTAGATGAATGGTTGCAAGTTACAGCTGGTCTTACAGTGAAGTTTCACATCTGAGAGTCAGGACTCCTCAGTTTTCTTCCCACAACCGTCTCTTACTTCTTGAATGACTGTCATCAACTTGCTTAAACTTTCATTCCCTCAGTTGTTTTGCTTGGCAGTAGTTGCTCCTTCCCAGAGGTGTAGCCAGGCATGACTTGCTCTGATTCATAAGGAGCTTTGAGATCCCCTAAAGAAGCCAGCTAGAGGGACAAAATATTAGTGATAACAGTGACCTATAAGACTTTAGAGGAAGGAGGCTGCAAACACAATTCCATTTAGCTTTAAGAATCAAAAGAAGAAATGTAATGCTTAATATTTAAACAAAATTGCATTCACTTTCTTCTCATATTAAAAGAGTATTAAAGCCGGATGGAGGCTAGTTTACATATTTTTTTCAGTAGACTATTTTATTATTAAATACTGAAATGTGCTGGAGTTGGCTAGCCTCCAATGAATATGACTCAACTTACATTGCATTTTAATATTTGCATGTTACATAGTATAATATTTCTGTTAGACAAATGGTTGACGGTAGGGAATTTTAAAATGATGCACTTTTATTAAATAATACATTGTGTTCATGTTATGAAAATAAGTGATATTCATTTGCCGATTGACAGCAGAAGGGACAAAAATGCATAAATGGTTTGGAATGGAAATAACTATTATTCAGGATGCAGTAATCCATGTGTCTGGTCTTGAAAATGCTTGGTATAGTTCGTACTGTGGGGTGTGCACCTGAGATTCTCCAAGACTAAAGAGCACAGGAGATTCCTGTCTGCCTATAATAAGTGTAGATGCCCCCAAAAGATGCAGAGTTCTCTTCTCACATAGTCAATAAAATACAAACAATCTTGCTATATCAATCAGGTTTTCAGACCTAAGTGTGTGGTAAACCTAGTTTGAGATAAGGCAATAATTTTCAGATGAGTTGTGAAACTCCTTGCCACAGAGTATTCTGTTTGAGTGTCCTTTGGAGAAAAGTCTTCTAGAGATGTTAAATACAGTGATAGCAGGTCCTTTGTGCTTAACATAGCTCCATGTGCCAAAATTTCTCAGGGCAATGTCAGTGTTTTGGGGAGCGCTTTCCTCTGTTCCTGTGGGCTTTACTGGACACTTGCTGTTGGCCATTGCCAGAGGTAGGATGGGTTAAATGGAGCTGTGGTCTTACTTTCTTCTGGGAATTTGGCCTTAAATGGCTGTGTTTTCTTTATTGTGATATTTCTGTCATTCATGAAGTCAGTTATACATGTGAGATTTCAAACACATTCAAAACATAATTGAGAAAACAGATATAGTTTCTCTGCCTCTGGAAACTGCAGTACTGAGATAATCATTTGCATCACACCCACCTTAAAAATTCAAATAATTTCAGACACGAGGTTTTAGTTTTGGCCAGTCTAAATAAGATTGTGTATGATTTTGCTCTGTCTAAAGAAGTTAAATTATTTTACAATATTTTTTAGGTGCTCATTTTTAGCTTTTGAATCCCAGGGCATATTTTAAACTTGTGTCAGTAACACCTATATGTCATATCCCTAATAGCACAGCATTCCTGTGTTGAGTTAAATTTAAGGGTGTTGTTTTTTCAGAGAGCATGGTACATTTGCTTTACTTTTTCTCAGTGACAAGGTCTGTGATCTGCTGCCGTGTGTGTGTGTGTGTGTGTGTGTGTGTGTGTGTGTACTTACTGTGAGATAGAGGCAAATTTGATTATTCCCCAGTCAATTGTTTGAGATGTCACATGTACAATCTATAACATCACTAAAAAAAAAATAATTTGCACTTGAGCTCATAGTGATAATGTGGTATCTCACTTGATATTTTTTGGGGGGGGGGGGGGGGGGCAAGAAATTCCTAATTTGAATTTAATTTGCATTTGTCAACCAGCAACTCTAGGCAGG
>VZTV01034582.1:0-14737 GCA_013400875.1 Anhinga rufa
TCTGTCAAAGCTGAGATGCACTACTGTTTGTGGGAACCTGTTGCAAGTAGCAGGGGACAATATCATCCACCAAGGCCTAAGTGTCATCTGGTTTTGGAGCCAGGTTGTAGTGGAACTGGGTGTGGTATTTTGCTGGAGGTTTTGGAAGAGGAGAATTTCTTGTATGCTCTTTGACCAACTCTATTCAAGAATGGATCTATGTGGTATAATAAAAGAAAATAAATGTTAAGAAAAAGAAACCCCTACATACCATTAATTTCTTTTATTGTAAGAAGCATGCATCCAACTGTTAAGTCCTGAATTTGCAGCTCTCAAGTCTAAATTGAGTAATATATTTTAGGACTTGAATAAGTCTCAGTGGATGCATAGGCTCGTCTTGTCTTCCTCATGATTGCTAATTCTGTCCAACAGAATTAGAATTCTTAGTCCTATTTCTGAAGGCCAAAGTTGACTACCATAACAGATAAATTCCACATCTCTTGCTCTTTGCCTGTACTGTTGTTTCCCTGACATCCAGCAAACCATTTTTAAGCTAATGCAAGTCTGAACGTGGCCATACCAACAGTTGTGTCAGCACAACTGAGGGTGCAATAACCTTCAGCTTGAGTACTGTTGTGACAGGACAAGAGCTCAGATCCATATTTAAGTAACCAGACTTTGCCCATCCAGCACATTTTGACTTTATCAGACTAGGGTGTACTCATATAAGCAATTTAGCTGTCAGCTGAGGGAACAGCAACCTCCAGCAGGCAGAAGCTGTAACCTCTTGCACTGGCATGGCCAGAACTAGAAGTCCACAGCCTAAGCCACAAGGTTTTGGTTGCATGAGTAGCTCACTTGCTGCTTAAAGAAGAAGGCTGCAACAGAACCACACAAAATTGTTCAAATGAGAGTTGTTATCCACCTACACGGCTGTTTGCAATAAAAACATCTTCTCTGGTTGCTCTTGCACTCTAGCATATTCTGGCAGCTTTTTCCACGGACATCTACAGCGGAGGGTACAGTTCTAGTCTCTGCATTTCCAGATGGACACAGAGAATTGAGGCAAGGGCAGTAAAAGTAATACATGGGATAAAAGAGATGCCTTATGAAGAGACACTGTCAGAGAAGCTAACTGGGCTACATCAGGTCTAATTCTGTAAGGCATGGTTTGTGTTTATGCTCTTAGAATAACAGCTCACAGGAACAACTGAGATAGTGAATATCCTCATAACAAATGCTTTATTGTAGAGCTGTCCAGCAGACCTGCTTTGTAACAAATTCCACCTGAATTTCTCCCTCAGCAAGCCCATCTCACCCTCCAGCATGTCACTGCCATGTGCTTGGGGAAGCAGCACACACCGCTGCTTGTGGTTAGGAAAGAGCTCCCTCTGTTTGAAGAAAGGACTTGCTTTCTTTCCTTGCTGGTTGGCTGCTTGTTTGTCTCCTGGTAGAGCTGGTGAAAGCTGTTGCAAAATGTGTGGGTTGCCAGAAGAAAACATTGCTCTGTGTTGTTTACAGAACCTGAGCTCCCTTAAAACAAACCCATGATGGTTAAAGTGAGTACCTTGTGTCCTTCTTCAAAGGATGGTCAGCAAATAGATGCTTTACCCAGGGCACAGGCTAAACACTGCTTTTGAGAGACATGATTCAGTCTTTGCTTCTCACTTGGTTATGGGAAGAATAAATTGTATGAGCTTATTTCCTAGACTGGATCACTCCCTTTCATATGCATTGTAGGAGTTAATGATGAAACATAGTCCTGCAAAGCCAAGGTACTGATCATTCCTTGTCCATGCACAGCTGTCAGTATGAAAAGAAAATATGGATCCAGTGAAGTTACATCTACAAATCGAGGCCAAATATGGTAGTAAAGTGGCCTGAATAAAAGCGGGAGAAGCTAACATTTGTAAATCCATCCCTGAATGCAGGTCCTGATTTGTTTCTCCTGCCTTCTTATGACCTGATAAGTCCTTTGGGACTATCCACTTTCAAAATTTGAATGTACAGCCAGAGATTTGGATTCATCTTCTCTAATTTTAGGGATCTACAAAGTAAGTGTGTGTATCTGAACTCGTCACTGAGACTCCTTTCACAACCAATAGGGATCTCTTCCACATAGTCAGTAGAGTCTGAGATCAGGTGAAACATGCCCCAGACTGCCATTCCATTGATAAACTAACTGGGTCTCAAATGACTATAAGAGACTAGCTCATACATAGACACCTACACTGTAGCCCCTAAAATTAGGAAAGAAGGATACCCCTGAAGTAAATGAGACTGCACTTGTTTTATAGACACTGACACTATAGATTTGAACACCAGATGTCTTAATTTTTCCTTCCTTTACTGGACTATTGCAAAGGAACCTTACCCTAGATAAGAATTTCTCTGATGTAGGACTTCTCAGCAGCAGCTCTGTCTTGTCAACTTTTAACTTTTGTTAAAAGTTCCTGTTGGAGAGCCAGGGGCTCTACTGTAAGAGCTGACAAGTATGGGCTGGTGGAACAGCTCATCATGCCCTCATCACTAGGAGAGAATCACTGCATAATTAATCCTAGACCTAGGAGAGCCATAAATTACCTTGACAGCCACTTCTCTGGGTGAGAAAGCAGATCACCTGAATGTGGTTGTGCCAGGAGATCTTCATGAGGACTATAAACTTGCCCTTCAAGTTAATAATGTTTTGCTTAAATCCTATGAAGGCCTGTATAGACACAACATCCTTGGGCACTTTCCCTGTACTTGGTCGTGCCCCCACAAGTACAAACAGGACCTTAGCAAAGAGCTTCTTACCAGCACTCAGCCCTCCCAGTCACCTCCCAGACCTCCACCTACTCATTTCCTTAATGGCACCTTTCAACAGTTCTTACCACACCACCGAACGAGCAGGTGCTAATTCTAATTCTAAATAAATATTTCCTGTGTCCTTTACGGTCAAATCTAAACCATAATAGCCTTCTTCAGATTTCCTGCCATCCCATCCTGGGGAAACAGTTAGAGTTCATGCTGTCTTTTTACATTCTCCCTACTAGATAAATCACTGTTCCTACAATATGCACCTATACCCCACACTGCTCTCGCCCTAATGAGACTGCAGGCTGACTAAAAGCAGAGCTGGTCTTTCTGTTCAGGGTGCAGCATCATGGACCGAGGCTCCAGTTCTCATACTATATAAAAAGATAATAATAGTCCAATATATATCTAGTCCCCATTAATCTTGTCTTTGAGATAGACTTTAAAACTGTTGTTGAGACAAGATTGAATATTGGTTGCCCTTCATCTCAGAACATTATTACATTAGGTACACTAGTCAGCTTGCAGCTGTTCAAATGCATGTAAATATATATATACACAAAAAATGTTTACTCTCTGCTGTATCAGTCTTAGCAGAGAAAGCCAACATGTAGCATGCTATTTTCTGATAACTCCACCTTCGCTTCAGTAATACTCAGATGGGATACAGTGAGAGGAACATTATGCAACGTACACTGATATATCACCCTGACCCTAAACCTTAGAGTGCATCAGGCAATATTACTCTGTAAAATTATACTGAGCTCAACACAAACATTTAAAATAGATTAACCTCAGAGAAGAAATGCTGCCTTCAGACATTTCAAAGGCATTTACAAAAAAATACGACTCGGGATTTTAGAGTTCTTCTTGTTTTCATTACTCTGTGCTCAAGTATTGGCTAAGTATCAAAGCTCCTGAAAGCAGCAAGACAACTGGGATATTCAAAAAAGGGAAAAGAGCCCTCAAACTGTCCCTTGAAAGAAAGACATTTTTTCTCTGAAGTTTCAGTCTGTGTTGCAAGGTTTCATTTTTACTATATTTTTAAATCAATCTACAATGATTCTTTAACTACACTGTTATCAATACAGCAACAGCATATCCTTAAAGCATTATAAATTCATACTGAAATTAATCTGCCTAGACCCCAGGGTTCAGACTACCATCTGCAGACTCAACATACAATGCTCCTTTGTTTTGCCCTTCCAATTTAGCCTTTGGAAAGTCCTCTGTGACAGCCAAATCAAGTGGTTTCAGAGAGTGGCAATTCTTGCAGCTACTTTTCATCAATCATTTCCACTTTGTTCCCTTCTAAAACAAGTGCATTCAATTTCCACTTTAATTAAGAAGCTGAAAACATAAGATGAGGCATAAGTAACACAAAGACTGTAGGAAATACATGTCACTAACAGAGTCAACCTATAGTTTCTACTGTCTTCAGAAATGACATTGACTTCCCCAGGTGACTGAAACAGTTTTTAATAGCATCAAATGTTAACTACTGTATGTTACAGTGATCCGAACTGAGTCATGTAAAACTTCATCATTATCATCAGTAAAATAAATAAACACAATAAAAATGCTACACCCTACTGTAAAGCTGTGCCAGTCCGACACTTACAGCTGTGGGACAGCTTTTTCTAATTCTTTTTTCCTTTCATATGGATACTTCAAAAGGAGGAGAAGTAGGATTTTTTCAGTGGAGAAATTTTGTGAGATGCTTCATTCTTCCATTTTGCAGGACTTCATCCTCTTGGTTATTTTTGCCGAGAATTTTGGAAGACTAGAAACTTTCTTATTGAAATAAAAAGATATCAAAGAACCAGAAATGGTGGAAATATGCCATCTTTTATATTTTTTAATTGAAACAAAATAGTCTTATTTTATTTCGGTGCCTATGGCCCACAGAATGCCTGAGGTCTACTGGGTCAGATCCAGGGGCTCCTTCTGAGCATTGTTTTCACCAGCTGCCTTATTTCTCTTTTGCTGTATGTATGCCTTTTACAAAGGGTTCTGTTCAACAACATCCTTCCAGTATATTTATTTCTAGATTAATTAATTTGGAAGTAGACTCTTTTCAGTGGTGCCCGATGACAGGACAAGGGGCAATGGGCACAAGTTGGAACACAGGAGGTTCCACTTAAGTATGAGGAAAAACTCCTTTCCTGAGAGGGTGCCAGAGCAGTGGCACAGGCTGCCCAGAGAGGTTATGGAGTCTCCTTCCCTGGAGACATTCAAACCCCGCCTGGACGCGGTCCTGTGCCCCCTGCTCTAGGTGTGCCTGCTCACGCAGGGGGGTTGGACGAGATGATCTCTGGAGGTCCCTTCCAAACCCCTACCGTTCTGTGATTCTGTAATGTATGGTGCAGTTGCCTGTATCAGCAAGGCACTGGAGTTGATGATTCAGGAGGTCCAGTCCCATGTCTTAGGTTTCGCAGATTTATAGCACCAGCCAAGAAGAGGTACTTATCCCAGTTTCAGGTATCCTGGCAACAATTAAGGAAATGGTAGCATCAAAACCAGCAGTAACTTTCTGCTCCTCATAGGTAGATGACTAGTCACAGCAAAACCAATATTGCTTCTCTACACACATCCCCCCTCCCCCAATAGTTTTTTGCAATCAACAGTCTCCCACAAGATTTCCTTTGCTTTTATAATTTCTAGCTTGGGTGTTGATCTAAGCTTGGACAACATAACCTAGGACATGTGGTACCTTTTTTAGGACTCTGTAGAAAAAGCCCGCTACCTTAGGTGTTTCAGGGATGAGGGCAGAAGAAGAGACTAAGGCAGCAGAGAAGGAGGAGAAAAATGGTTTTGCTTCTGTTAATGGAAGAAGCAGAAAGTGACGAACGTGCTCTGCCAGGGAAACACCAGCACACACTGATGTCAGGGGATGAATATTATTTCACCAGGGAGTCTAGAAAGGCAGTTACCTAAAGTCACTGGACAATGGAGAGTTAGAGGTGGATTAAAACAACAGATGACTTGGCTCTGAATGGCAAGCCTCCTCTGCTAGCCTTGCTGTGCTAATTCCCTCACCTATAACTCAGAAGCAATAGTAAGAATACTCATCTCACAGGGCTTTGTAGGATTTTACCAAGCATTATATAAATGCTATTTGTACAGCACTGACTTCAATGGTGCTACTTAATAGGAATAAGCATGTAAGATGGAGGCCCACAGCAAGTGATGTCTGAACCTTAACAGCACAGACAGTAACTCTGCAAAGAAAAATGCAATGATCTCTTCAGTGTATTTTTCTCCTTCCTCATGCACAGACTGCAGATTTTCGACCAGTGAGTCGGAAAGGTGCTGCTGTGAGATCCATATGCCCCCTGCTCCATGCCAGGTTTCCTCCCTGGCAGTGCAGGTGAAGCCCCTGGCCACAGAGCCTCCTGCCTGTGGATTTCCTGCACAGGCTCAGTGGGATGCAAAAGCCCCAAGTGGCAGAAAATCACATCTATAAATTGAAATAATTCTGATTTTAGTAACCAGAGTCAGGCACCTAGGGGTGCATGTATGTATGTGTATTTGTACAGAGGAGCTCCCTTTGCGTGTTGAAAGAAGCAAAAGTTACTCAGGTGGTTAGGCTAGAAAACTGTCAGTATATACTGGCAGCTGTGAGTGAATATCTGCTTTAGACGTACGACCACTTGATCAAGCAGTTAAAAACTTTCAAAATGTTATGTTTGAGATAATCAAGTTTTCTTTTAACTAACACAGTATGTTATAGAAATGCAATTATGACAGAATCCTTCTGATGTTTGTTAGCGAGGCTATCAAACGTGTTACTTTCATCACCCTGAGTACTGATGAAGTCTCTATTATTAAAACAAGAAGAGAAAGTAGCAATGTATCTGAGCAGATAAGAAGACCAAAACTTTGTCTGCAGAACTGAAAGATAAAGTCCAAGCACTGCAGTTTCTCAGAACTCTTTTTTCTGGTTCTCTTGGTAATTTCAAAGATGGAGTGAAACAGGAGTCAAAATTAATCTGCCCTGGAACAAAATTTATCTTTGTTCAGGATCTCACTCAGAAAGATATGGTCAAGTTTTGTCAATCACATCACAATCACATTTTACTGTGCCTGTTAAGAGCTCAATTAAACCTGAGAAACCTTTACAAAGTGAAATTATTTTTATAGCTGCCTTGATTACACCCTGTTCCTAAGTCTGAACTGTCTGCTCTCCCTCACCGCAGTACATGCCATAAACAGCTGCCTCCTGAGGGGACAGAATAGGAAGTGGAAGAATGTTTCATCAGGCAATTAGTACTATTAATATATATATATATGTCCATATATTTAAAAGTTACAAAACCTTGGCAGGATACAGCGTGGATCTTTGTCTGACACATAAACATGAAAGTAGGGCCTTGTTCTTTGTTGCAAAGTATTTATATTGTAAAAATTGGTTAAACATGTTCTGCATCTATGCAGACTGAGGATGTTTCACAGCAACACACAGAAAGCCAAGCGATTCTACGATGTACCAGAGTTGTTCTTGCAAAAGTTTAGCTTTTAATGCTATAATTATTCTGTAAGTTGGCCTGAAATATAGAAATCTTTTATAAAGTCAAATTTTATTTATACAAATATACAAAACAAACTGGGAAACCTACTATTAAGTTGTGCTACCAGAAAACATTTCAGAAATAAGGAGGATGATTTCTGAGAAACAAAGGATTGCAAAGACTTTCCTACTTCATTATAGAGTGTAAAGCAGCGGACATTCAGCACTTTAATTTTAATTTCCACTCTGGTAAGTATTTCTCATCTTGAAAAGTTTAATTTTCATGGCAGTTTTGGAAGGCAAATACATATGGGCTTTCCGGATACAGTTTGCTTGCTTTTTCTGACAAACTATTATTGCATTTCCCAACACACTCATTTTTTTTTTCCTGTTTACAGTCACAGGGATCAGCTTTTTATAAGACTGTTACCCATAGGGAGGGAAAGAGCCAAGCAACTCTTGGAGTCCTCCTGCAAAACTAAAACTCCTCCTGAAGGTTTTGCCAATTATCAGAAAAACTAAAACCAAAATAATAAAAAGGAAGTGCTTAAACCTCTGCCCTATAGTTTGTATTTAAACAACAATATGGGCTCTCTTATTTTTAAAAAACAAACAACTTTAATTCTGTTTTCCAGCTCACTTCAGGAAGGTGTTCTGAGTGACTGATAAACTTAGACCAACAAACTGAGTGACTAAAGAGCTTTGTGTCCTTGTGGCAGTCTTGTCAGATGGGAAGGTTTTATGTAGAAATATGAGAGAAAGATCGCAGTGATTGTCTTCGATCCTGAATTTAGCTGGGATACCCCAATAAACTTAGAAATAGTTTTGAAGTAGTTGTTGAAGAGTATAGATACCAATTTTGTATTTTAAAGGATGGCTTAAAGATCCCATGGCATGGCTATGAGATCTGGTGAACCACTCCAGGTGTCAGTGCAAAGTCATGTTCTTTAGCATGTTTGCCTGCATGGATGCGTACTCACACACACTGCAAATTCACGTATATATTCCCTTCCTTTTATAGCCATGAGTGGCCCCAGGTATGTCGTTTGGACCACATTCAGTCCATTCTTGCTCTCCAGATTAAGTAATCAATGATGGCATTCTCCTGCCAACCACAAACCAACCAGCACATTTTAAGCAGAAATACCTGTGCATGTTAGGGACCCAAGGTACAGAGCTGTCTGGAAGTAGGGGCTGATTATAACTTGGCACTAGCAACAACTCTTCTGACTGTACATCTTGAGGACCCTTAAGAAGGTGGTCAGATTTTCATTACCAGGGGAGGCTGAAGCATATGCACAAAACCAGGCTCAAAGATATTCTCTGAGTCATTGGCCGAAAAGAATGAGCCCACATCACTATGCTCTTGCCCTATCGTCTTCCCTGCACTTATGGAAACCTGTTACAGCTGGACAGCTGATGGCTTGCAGAGCAGCAGAGAGCACCATGCAGTTTTTGTTTTCCATGAAGAACCTGAAGAGGTCCTTGGCCAACGTCTGGAAACATCCCCTCTTTTAAGTTTCTTAACTTCCAGAGCCTAAGATACAGCCCTCCTCATCTACCAGACCAGCACAGGTTAATTGGCACTCACACAAATGACCACAGATGTTTGCAAGATGTTGTTGAGTCCCCTCTGAGACTATCATTACCTGCCTAGTGTCAGTGCAGCACTGATAGGTAATTTATTCCTTTGGAAGAACTCCATCACCATATAACAAAATAACATAAATCTCCCCACAAGTGTCATTGCCTTGGGATAAGCTCAGCACTGAAAGGCTAGAGGGATTGCTTTACATCAACCCAGTTTGCCGCTTGGTCTTGCTGTGAGACAATGACTCTTAAAGTGTTTTTCTGGCACCCTTGTTAGGACAGTGCCTCAGACATAGCAGATGGGAACCAAACCGGTAAGCACTGATAAATGTTCACATGTGCAAGTACTATTTAGCAGTGTAAATATGGAGCAAACCAGACATTTTTATTCCCCCAGCCTCTTGACACCCCTTAGGAGACACCGTCAGCGGTGGCCATCCATGGTCTGGATGATGCAGCGGTCTTCTCCTGGGCACGTCATTTTAGCATCTAGCCAAGAGGTGGCGGTACTCCTCCACCATTCCGGGCCCAAGAGGCGCCTCATGCCACCGCCAGGTTCATCTTCGCAGCATCAGTATCGTCAGCTCCTCCTCTGATTTATTTATATTTACAGCAGAGAGAAAACAAATGTTCCGTATTTCTCCTCTGCTGGGAGGCCTTCACTTCAGCAGGCTGGGAGCTACCTTGGGTTTTGGCACCCTGCAGCGACACGGGGCACCTCTGCCGCCTCCGCCGCTGCAGTAGAGCCCGCGGGGCTGCAGCAGGTCCCCAACTGTGGAGAAGGTTTTAATTTTGCTGAGGAACATGGTTCTCGAAATGTCATAAACTGTGAACACACAGCTGGAGCAGTTTATGAACTGCAGAGAAACTCTGAGTATTTTAGCCCAAGTATTAATTCAAAGAGCATGCTTTGTTATTTCCTGTTTCATTGTTGTTTGTAAAATAGTTTAATGGGTAGTGAGCAGTAAACTGTTTAAAATCTGCTGTGCACATTGATGCGGTTTTATATTGCTAGAGAGGGAGGATTTCACTGCTTTGGGTGTGAGGGAGAGAGGAAGATTATCCTGATAATGAAAACCACAACCAATGCATTTACTTTGGAACAATTGTTTCAATTACATTACCATGTAGATATTTTAATCAGAAATAAAAGTGATAATCCCCAAATGCAGGCCCAACAACAATCGAAACAGCTGCATACTTTTAAAAAAAGGAAGCTTAGCTGTTAGTAATGAGGTTTACATGCAGCCAAGGAGACCATTTTCTGTAAAACAAAAGCAACCCCATTTAAAAATCTAAAAGACAATGTTTATTAAGAATTGGTAATGACCTAATTACAGAGTTGGTATGGATCACTACCTCACGGCATGCAAGCTGTTATATCTGTGAAATTTTCTTATGGATATTAAAAACATCTACCACATAGCACAGGCAGGGTGAACGAGAGCAAAGGGACTGGCCTGCATCCATATGGCTAAACTCTCTTTACCTCTCCTCAGCATAATGGACTCATCTATCCTGACTTTTGGGAACAGTCCCTGCCTTGTGCTCTCCCTTGAACAGTGCCCAGGAATGCTAGCTGGCACAGGACAGCCTAACAATATAGATATAGAAGGGAGTGATTTGCTACACGATTTCCTGTGCAGCGTAGCATGCTAGCAATGAATCAGCAGAGATGACTGTGTAACAGTACCCACGTCTGTGTGTTGGCCCTGTTTGGTTTACTAGCACGGGTGTAGCCAAAGAGGCTATATGCGAGCTGGAAGTCTCTACCCACTAACCAGACAACACCGGTATAGGAGTCCTATTGTGCCTGGCAAAGTTGCTGTCCCAGGCTAGGCTATTGCAACATGCACTCTCGTGTAGCTGGTTCTGTATATTCTTAAGTAAGATTCCTCTGGAAAGCTGAAAGCATTTAAAAAATCCTTTCCCACTCAGGATCTTTTTTCAGACCTCACAGCAAGATCTGTGACTTCTCAATATACCGTGGCTGGCGTGAATCAAATTTTGAGCACATTTCTGGTGCCTCTCCAGGAAAGCACTGCCTCTCTTCCTTGTGGCTCTCCTGATTTACCTCAGTGTCGGATAGATCAGAATCAGTCCCTAAGCCTGGTTTTGAAATAAACAAAAGGCAATAAGACCTTCAGCTCCTGCAGAAGGCCAAATACTAAAAGGGAAATTCACAAAAAGAGATCTTCATGCAGCCTGAAAGTCCTCTGATCTCAGCGGAAGAAACACAAACATATTGGAGAAGAGTTACAGGGAGTCCTCATCAAAATGCCTGTGTATCTTACAAGAGAGCAAGGTGTCTTGGCAAAGGGAACCCTTTGAGCTAAATAGCAAAACCAAAAAGGATGATTCTAGTGTTTTGGAGAGGCACAGCAAAAAGGTTTTTCTTCAGCTTCTAAAATATTCAGACTTCAAGGATGGTGGCAAACCTTATTTTACTATCTTTTTAGAATGAAAATCACAGAATCACAGAATCACAGAACGGTAGGGGTTGGAAGGGACCTCGAGAGATCATCTTGTCCAGGCCCCCTGCATGAAATAATGGAAAAAGGTTTTGTTCATGAGGCTAACTTCAAGTATAAATGGGGTTATGTGAAGAACTACAGTTATCCTCGTTCAGTTGTGGTACATTTACATTTACATTTACTGAAAAACTTGAGGCATTGACAAAAGGGAAAAGGAGTCTTCTCACAGGAGCTAGGAGCAGTGAGGTGACTTCCCTGGGTTGGCAACAGATAAGTCTCTGGACTAGGCACACGAGGGGCTCTGGATTCTGATCCAGCATCAGCACTGATCTGCCAAATGGCTGTAAGTGAACCATCTTCTTCATATTTGTTGGTCTTGGCTGTTTAAAATACAAGCTCTCGGAGCAGGAACTGTCATTCTTCTTTCCATCTGTTGCGGTGCCAGGAGGCTTAAGCTGAGGGGTAAAAGTGCTAAGGTAATGCAGACCACAGCACTGGCAGTCACAGAGGCCTTGTCAGCAATCCCAAACCTTCTCCAGTACATCAGGCAAGATCCGCTGGGACCATGAGCCAATGGCTTGTGTGGTCAGATGCTTGAGACTCTTAGGGCTGAGGCTGAGGGAACACTGTGTCTGAGTTCTTCTCTTTGCTCTGCATGGCCTTCTGTAACAATTTAGAGCCTGCAAAAATATGCTGAAAGACATCCATTTGAAATCAGGGTGACTTTCACATGTACAACACCTCTGAAAAATCACACCCTTAACCTCCTTTAGTCTCTGATCTTCATCTCCAGAATGGGAGTCAAACCCTCATAAATGACTGTGATGATTGAGTGAGGGGAACATACAACTACTTAGAAAGGAAAGAATAAAAAGCCTCTTTCATCTTTATTTCTGCCAATTTTTTTTTAAAGTGAAGGTCATGAGTGTACAACTGTTACCCAGGAGGAGTATGCTTGGGGTAGGATGTTCTAATGTAGGATGTTCTAAGTGATGTTCTGATTTTGCACACTTTGAAGGCATTAGCAATTTTACCTCCAGTTTTGCTGGGAGCAGAACTAAATCATTGCAAAAATGCTTTTTATAAATGCTACCTTACGTTTCCTTTTTGAGAGTGAACTCTCACCTTTTGCTATCAGGGTTTTAGGATAGGTCCTCGCACTTTTAAGAGGTTTTTAAAATTAATTTTTTGCATAGAGGTAACCCATGAGTACACCACTGCCTCCTTATCAGTGGAGTTTGGAATGGCCAGTCAGGTTACACAGCATCAAGGTCCTACCAGCTACCAAATAAACATCGCAGGCAAAGAATTTCTCCTTTTTACAAAACCTTAAATTGAAGTTAAGTGTGTGAATTCAGGGAAGTTTCTCAAGATTTGTAACCATTCTAAATAAGGTAAAAATTTATCCACAGACTTGTTACAAAAGGCCAGTAGCAAACTTCCTCTCCAGGTTTACTCACAAGCTTTCTAGTACTTATTGCTTCTCTCTGGGCCAAAAATTCTCAGAGGACCAACTCTCTTTCCTGTGGCTTTTGCAACTTTTGCTCTCATTCAAGCCAGAAATGCAGAAAGCTGTGGCAGCTAATAAACTAATATAACCCTAAGCCATATTTAGAGTTGAGGCCAAAGCCACACCCTTGAACTTTATTTGTGTCTAGAGGCTGCTGTAAGAGGCTTAGTAAGATTTTGTTTTGTAAAAGAAAGTTTGGAAAGGAAAGGCCAGAGCTGTGTTTGTGGTGGGACAGTGCTAAGAAGATGCTAAATACATGCCTGGAGAAGAACCTTCCTTTGTTCCCAATGGAGCTGTACCGCTCAGTTCATTCCCAGTTTTGAGAAAGCAGGGATTAACAAGTCAAGAAATGCTAGAGAGCAATTGCATTTATGGGGGATGGCACCACAGTTCTCGTCATGGGACCAATATCTCAAATTCAGGTTTACAGGGGCCGTAAGTCTGCAAATGTCTAGAGAGGATTCATATGCTCTCTAATCCACACACAATTTTTGGCTTAGGCTCATAGGAGCCAATCTGCCCACTTGGACGTTCTTAGCTTACATGCCGCAATAGTAAAAATGATCAGCTGGAGCAGCATAGCGATTCAAAGTAGAAGAGCTAGGTGTCCAAGCTTCCTAAAGAGTCAGTAGAGAGTCTTCAGTATCACTGAAGTGTGATTCAGATACTCTGCATATGGAAAGGGCAACCTCCTAAAGCTAGCAAATATTAAATGTTTCCCAGAAGGGAGGACTACAGCAGAAGGGTGTCTTCCCCCTCTGGAGCTCAGATTGCTGTCTCTGGGCTGTACTTGTCCAGCTGTTGAGAATTCAGCTGGGGCTAAATACCCACTAGAGGAGAGCTCGTTCTTCAGCAGCATAGCTGCTGGGGACACAGTGGTGGTGATGGGACCCCTGAGTGGCACAGTATCTTCAACAGGAAGGGGTTCTTGTTGACTCTGCCAGCAAAAGTCTCATAACTCTCTTAGAAAAGACTACCTAGCCCAAAAAGGTCCTCAAGAAGTCAAAGGTTGCTTTGTGGTTCTTTAGTGCAGCCCAAACAGACCTTGAAAATAACCCAAGTATTTTAAACCACATATGTACATGTTTACAAACCAAGGGACAATTCTTCTGTTTCATTGCCGAACCTTTATTAGGGTTGGGCAATGAAACATACATGCGAATAGGGCCTGTCCTCTAGCATTGGTCACTTTTAGTCAGCATTAATATTATTTTTACAGTTACATGGACTCATGAAATGGGCTTTCCTGATGTAGTCAGGAAGAGTAACTCAGCTATGGCAATAATTGCAACTATTTTTAATTGCTGTAGTTAACAGAAAGACAGCATAAATAATGATGTCAATGCTGGTATAAGATACCACAGCATTTACACAGAAGAGCTACAAGACATTGTCTTGCCATCATAAGGCCCAGCAGAGAAGGTCCAAGACCAAGTAAGCCAGTGAGGTAGGGGTGCCTGTCAACATCCTCTCCCTGGGCCTCTTTCCCTCATTCTCCCTGTGACAAGGTGAAATTCTCTGTTCAAACTTGGGATGACATAGACTGACACCTCTCTCCTACCCCCTCCTCACAAAGATTGATTTCTCCTCAACTTGTTTAGAATAAGACCAGGGCCACCTGTGCATGAGCTGTCAGGAAACGTGGCGCTTTCATTTAAACAGCAGGCAGCTATCAAAACAGCAATAAGAGAGGCTATCAGGCTTAATAATGGCATGCATTAAAAGTAAAATAACTCTCTGAGGTCCAGTAATGTTGCTTTTACCATTTGTCAGGTGTATAATCACTCTGGAGAATAAGAATAGTGAGGTCTTTGTAAAATCATGAATCAACATTCCCAACAATTCAACTGCTGTGAGTAGGTCAGGTCAATACCCTCA